>PVJH01005637.1:0-109881 GCA_004026705.1 Nesogale talazaci
AGAAACAGCATCTTTCCTGTAAAGCCAAACAAATACCTCCCTGCTCTGTAGCAAGTAGGTCTAAACCTCTTCTATTTTGTAATACTACTTCTGCTAAAGAATCTACTTGTTCTTGCAAATCTTGTGTAGTGCCTGATGAGGCCTGCATATCCAAGATTAGCTGCCTAGATAACTTGGTATGTTGCAGTTCCAAAGGCCAGCCAACTTGAAAAAAGAATGAAGGGATGAAGTCCAGTCTGTGATTCAGGTTACAGCTTGATTGATCCCTCCTTGTGAGCGCGATTTTCTTATGAAGATTCTGGAAACTCCTTTCCTTGAAATGGGACACATTTTCTCTCTGTTTTCCTGATGACAAAACTTGGAGACATGATTATGGAAGCCAAAGCCCTGAAACTGGAGGAGCTATGTGGAGAGTAGCACCAGGGCTGAAATGTGTCCCCAACCACTGAATCTACAACTGGCCTGCGACTGTCCTACATTTGGCATCATTGCATATGTTGCATATGAGTCTAAAGAGGAATTTATAGACAGTGTGAGACATTTGGGCTAATATTGGACTTATTGACTTGATCTAGACTGGGTTGGGATATTTTATCAATGTATGTTTGCTTTTTGATATATAGCTCTCTCTTACACACACACATACACACACATCAATTGTATCAAAGACTTTTGTACATATGTTGCCAGCATCCTTCCAAAACATATTCTTTCTACTTGAGTCCTTGGTATCAGCTTCTGTTTTTTTAAACCTCCTTTCCCTTGAAAAATTATTAGTATTTTCATATCTTACACCACCCGTTGTCTCCCTTTACCCATGCTTCGGTTGTTCTTCCCCCTATGTGGGTAGGGGCAGGGTGTGTTATAGGTTGATCATTAAATCGGTTCTCCTTTCTCCGCCTTCTGCCCCCAGATTTCCCCTACTCTCATTACTGTTCCTGAGAGGTTTATCTATCTTGGATTCTTGTTTGAGAACACTTATGTGTACCAGTGTACACGCTCTTGGCTAGCAGGATTTATAAGCTAGAACTGGGGTCAAAATAGTGAGGTGGGGGGCATTGTGGAGGAAGAAACACAAAGAACTAGAGGAATGTTGTGTGTTTCATCAGGGATATCCCACTGCAGCCTCGCTGCAAAGGGCCATTTCTACCCTTTCCTATAGGGTCACTATGAGTGAGACTTGCCAAGATGACAGTGAGTTTAGGTTCTGAGTTGGTTTGGACTTGTTTGCATTTTCCTCACCTTCAATTTCCACTTACATAGGAGCAATTGGTGGTCTGGGCTACAGTTGGTTCCCGGCCTAGTTTTAGCTGCTGATGTTGAGTTTCTTCATCTTTTCTTCCCACAGATTATTCTATTTGATTTCTGCATACTCCATCTGGACAAATTCGTCTGTATAGTTTCCTTTTGTGTTGTTGTAAAAAAGGACATGTTAAGAAAACTTTGCTAGCCTTCCAAACTTCAAACATGCCACCTTCAGTTTTATTTCTGTCTTTATGGACAGGATGGGGGTATGATTAAACAGTACTAATACACCCTTTTCCATAGTGCATCTTTATACTTGACCTCAGGAAAAAGTATGAAGCAAGCCATACCCTTTGCTTCCTTGGGATCACTTTTAAGTTGACCAAAGTATGTATCTTAAGATACCGGTCAGTTAAAAAGCAAACCGTTCATCCATCAAAGCCATTCCTCATTATGTCACAGTCATCTGAGCTACAGAGTGAAATCCCAGGGACACTGAAGAGCACGTCCAAGACCTTTTTTTCCCCCTCAAGAATTTTTTTCTGAAGTGTTAGAGGCCACTGAGACCAGATGCGCCAGAAACTGTGGGCTGGAGACACAAACGAGAAGTACCAGGATGATGAATACCTTCTCATCTGGCTGTAGACAGTGGAACTGTGAGACAGAGAAACTGTTGGGCTCGCTTCCTGGCCCATGGGAGTGAAGGCCAAGGGGTCATGTGGCCATAAAACTCAGGAACAGATAAAAGCTTGTCTGCTGGCTGAGGAGAGGTGTGACTCTGGACCAGTGACTGTATCCTTACTGTTTGCTGATGCTACTTGTTGTAACCTAGTTAACTAATTAATTAACCTAATTAACTCCCCAAATTGTAAGTACTGTCTGAGTTCTGCGTGGTCAATGCAGCAAATTAACAAGCCCAGTATAGAACTAGAGTGGTGTGGGAGGAATGTTGGTGTCAGCATAGAGGAAAGAAGGATGGAGGGTGAAGGCATCTGACCCTTGCCTTCTGGCAATAGGGAATCCAGAAGAGGTCAGATAGATCCACTTCTTCTGCCATTTGTCACAGTGGAATTAGGATTTGATGATAGATGAAAGACCTTCACTTTAGAACTCATAGTAGGGCTGGCAAGGTGACATGAGGAAGAGCTTTCCAGAAGCTGATATCCTGTGATTATCCTAATGGGGATGTAAATTGGTGAGAAGGAGAAAGATGTATACCCTGCTGACAACCACAGCTCATGTGGAGTCCCAAGCACCTCTGGAGCTGCCAAGACTTTCAGAAGGAACCTGACTCACATGGCTGACTTCCCGTTAAGCTGGCCTTACTATCCTGGATCAGATACAGTGCTTGATTTTGAGAGGACTCTCTCTCCTCTTTAATCTTCATCTCCTCTCTACTCTTTCCTTTCCAGGACACAAACATACTCACTTATATCCTATCAAGGTCCAAACTTCTTGGGTTTGGGATGAGCATTCTTTATGACACTTTGTGTTTGTGTAAAAGCCACAGCCCACAGTGGAATGACTGACTTCTTCTCTGTCCTCTGGGTTAACAGGTCCTGAATTCAGTTGTAAAACTAGCATTGATAATGAATGCACATCCTCTTAAATATATAAAAGGATACCTCACCTGCTCTGTTGAACAGCAGCTCTTGTCTTTGGATATTGAACTAGTCTCATATTTCTGCCTCTCTTTAATCATGGTTTTGTCTTAGGAATAGTTTCTTACTGGGTTTTTTGATTCCTAAAATGACCCTATCTGAGATATGATCTTGTGAGAAACTATTCTTCATGGAGGATGTAAATTAAGTACATGATACAAATATAAGTTGAACATGATAAGCTGAAAAATTGGGGTTTGGGAGTATTCTTAATCTGATTTCAATGAACATGTATGTATATCTTCATGTCTTATATGAGAGATTGTATACTAAGGCATTTTATGAAACAGCAAATTAAACATAATTATCCATGTTGAACTTTTTATTACATGTCATTGTAAACATTAAGTATCCAGATTATAAGACATCCATCCTAACTTCTACTTGTTCTGATTTCAGTGGGCACCATTTCCAATCACTGTAGATGGGAACTGGAAACTACACAATTGTGACAGAGTTCATTATTCTGGGATTAACAGAGGATCCTACAGTTGGTGCTGTTTTATTTGTTTTGTTTCTGGCAATCTATGCTGTCACTATCATGGGAAATATCAGCATAATCGTATTAATCAGGAGCAGCCCTCAGCTTCATACTCCCATGTACCTTTTCCTCTGCCATTTGGCTTTTGTAGACATTGGGTATTCCTCGTCAGTCACTCCTGTCATGCTCATGGGCTTCTTAAGGGAGGAAACATCTCTCCCTGTTATGGGCTGTGTCGCTCAACTCTGTTCTGTGGTCACATTTGGAACAGCCGAGTGCTTCCTGCTGGCTGCCATGGCCTATGATCGCTATGTGGCCATCTGCTCACCTCTGCTCTACTCCACGCAGATGTCCCCTAGAATATGTATGATCTTGGTGGGAATATCCTACCTAGGTGGGTGTGTAAATGCCTGGACATTTACTGGCTGTTTATTACGTCTGTCCTTCTGTGAACCAAATGTAGTCAACCACTTCTTCTGTGACTATTCACCCCTTTTGAAGCTTTCTTGTTCTCATGATCTTACTTCTGACATCATTCCAGCCATCTCTTCTGGCTCCATCATTGTGGTCACAGTGTTTGTCATCGGTGTCTCCTATGTCTACATCCTCATCACCATCCTGAAGATGCGCTCCACGGAGGGACGCCACAAGGCCTTCTCTACCTGCACCTCCCACCTTACTGCAGTCACTCTGTTCTATGGAACTATTACATTCATCTATGTGATGCCCAAGTCTAGCTACTCCACTGACCAGAATAAGGTGGTGTCTGTGTTCTACACGGTGGTGATCCCCATGTTGAATCCTCTTATCTACAGTCTCAGGAACAAAGAGGTTAAAGAGGCCATGAAAAAACTGATGGCTAGAACACACTGGTGGTCTTGAATAAGTCTGAATTTAAGAATACATTTCAGTTTATATTAATATGTATGCAAGTCACATGTATATACATTAGGTTATGAATATTTAAATAGAAATCTTTGTTTTATACTTGCTCCCTTTCACATATCTGCAGCTCTAAGTACAGATATTTTGAAAAGAAAATTTGTACTCCTTGAATGTAATTAATATTTGTGGACACTTCTGAAATTTTTATAAGGAAAATGACTACCATTGTGTCCCCCAAGGTCTCTTCACCTTAAAGATATGATCTTCATGCTTTACAGACACTACCAGTTGAACTCCTTGATGCGGATAGCTAAGCCTCTTCTGTTTCCTTGTGACCGCATCCTGATGAAGTTCCTCTGCAGGTGAATCTCATCCAATCAACTCAAAAGATATCTGAAGACACTCCTTCTACTCCACTACTGGCTCATCTTTTTTCCCAAATCTATTTCACAAACTACGTGAAGGAACTCCTGAAGGGATAGAGTAATGTGGGCGAAGAGGGATGAGTCTGCCCAGTGTGGGTAAAGAATTAAATTATACCAGTGCGAGATTTTTCTAGGTTGTTTCAGTATTGCAAAATGCATATTATGTACAGATGTACTGTATACTGACCCATGTTTCCAATTCTACTGCTATGCCTCCGACACTGAAAAAATTCAAGTATCTTACCCATCATCTCACGGGAACGTGCAACAGCTCTGAATGTTTTTAGACCAACTAGTTCTAATTTTTAGGACTGAAGGTATTTTAGTATCCAAAAACTAAATAGTGTTTATTCTCCTAGTTATTCTAGGTAAATATTTATTTTAATAAAATAAATACTTTTGTAGGAGGTTTTTTCCCTTAGTAAAATCACAAATCCCGCTGAGCCCTGGTGGCGCAGTGGTTGTGTGCGGGACTGCAGCCCACAGGGTTGACGGTTCAAATCCAGCAGCAGCTCTCCAGGAGCAAGGCTGGGCTTCCTACTTCCACCAGGGCAGTGATGCCACACACACAAAAAGCACAAATCCCAGATTACTCTGTATACAAGGTAACTTGTGTTACTTTGATCTAATCATGAACAATGATTCGACAGACTTTTCAGTTTTTCTAAGGAGTGGGAGATGTAGCATCTCTTATTTCTAGACCTCTGAATGCCAGTTACCTGAAAGGTTGTTGAAACCAAATGTCTGATTATAGTTCCTTGAATTCCACTTCTCTAGGTTCCAGTTTTAAGCATAAAGTTATCTGAGCTTAATTATTTTTTTAATCCCAAGTAACTAGGAGTTGTTTTCATTTTATTAACCCCCATTGAAATGCCAGTGGTTGCATATAGGACCAAAGAAATCATACTCAGAAACAGAAGACTATCATAATGTCCTCTGGAATCCTTGACCTGTATCAAGGAGGCTGCCCTTCTCTCTTAGAAGCTTGTTCAGCAGGCAGGAAAACCCACTCACTTACTTACTTGAGGTCAAAGGCTACCTTTGCATTTCTACTAGCATTCACAAAAAGTAGAAAAGAAGAAATTTAATGTTTACAATATTTTCTTTAAAAAACCAAAAATTATACAGAGGGAAATTCTTTTTCACATGTCTTAAGTTGAGCAAGAAGACAGGTTCAACATGATTAATCTTATGAATATACAGTTTGAATTAAGTTATGACTTGAGTTCTGCTTTCCAAAATACTCTTTCTACTCCTCATATACCTAGGCTTCTATTAGTGAGGTGATATTAGGGTAGGGCTTGTCTTGTCAAAATCCTTTGGGATATAAAAGAGCAGATGGGATTAGTGAACCAAGTCTGAGAAGGACGATGGTAACAAATGTACATATGTGCTACCCATACAATGGATTTATGTACAGATTGTGATGGGAGTTGGAAGAGCCCCCAATAAAGTGATTTTAAAGAGAAGAAGAAGAAGAAGAAGAAAGGTCAAAAAATTAGTAAAATTAGATGGGAGAAATGAGCTGCCAATTGCTTGAAGGCCAACCAGAGCTGACAGAGAAAGAAAGCTGTCCCTGGACTCAGCTTCCGAAACTGTGAGGAGATAATCTTTGCTTAATTTAAGGTACACCCATTTTACAAAACACATGTGATAAGAAAGACAGAACCTTTGCCTTCATATCACCCAGGATATAAGTATCTGAGGTGAATTTGTGTTGTTCAGGACAATAGTACATGGCATGTATTTCACTCATGTGAAAACCTGCCTCTGTTCTCATTATTTAGCACACCATTTGAATTGCATGTCTAAGCAACACCATCCCTCACACCCAAACAACAATAAGAATAAGAACCCACTGCTGTCAACATTATTCTGACGTCAGGCAATCCCAAGTGATGTGGAGTAGAACTCTTCAATGCCATTTCCTTGGCTATACTCTGCAAAGATATAGTATAAAGATAAAGATGGTTGGGCCTTTCTTCTGCGGAACCACCAACTTTTACCTTAATATTAAAACCACCCACTGATATTGAGTCAATTCCTATGTACGGTTTCCATGGCTTTAAATTTTTATGGGATTCATATGCATATGAGATAAATGAAAATCCATGGCTGGAAGGTTTCCTCAGTAAGTGCCAGAGAAGTTCCACCAGAAGGAATATCCTGCACTTTCTGACAGTGAGAACTTCAACAGAGTCTATTAGAGCCAAGTATCTTAAAGTCAGAGAGCAGCAATGCCTGCTGACAGACTCCCCTTTACCCTTGACCATCAGCATAACCTTCTCCTCTGAGTCTCCCTGCTCCCTGGCACAGTGTTCTATGCCCAGCCCCCAACCTGTGAGCTCACCCAGCACAACCTCTGGCTTCTGGGAGAGAGCTCACTGCGTGGTAGCTTGGTGCGGACATAATCAGCATCCAAACTTCACGTTTCACCACCGTTCCCACCATCCTCTTTTCCTTCTTTCCTGCTTTATTCTCAGTGCCTTCCCCACACACTGACTTTCATGAGCATTCTGGCTGGGCTTTGTGTACGGCATTTTATCTGTTCCTTTTGGCAGTCCTTGGTACTTTGAAGATGCTTCACCGGCACCATCATTCAAATGCATTCTTCTTCTTCGGTCTTCCTTATTCAGTGTCCAACTTGGACGCGCACATGAGGTGACCAGAAATGCCATGGCTTGGGTCAGGCGCACCTTAGTCTTCAGAGGAATGTCCTTGCTCCTCAACACTCTACAGAACTCATGTGCAGCACAGTTAGTTCCCTAAAGCAATGTTTGTCTGATCCACAATCAACGTTCATGGATGCAACAGTCTGAGGATCAAATGACACCCCTGTGCTTCCTGTCCTTCAATCCACAGGGACCCTGGCAAGCCTACTCCTGCTGTTGCTTGTCAATCTGCTGGCCTCAGGAATCTGTTAACTTGGGAGTAATTTTGCTTACATGCCTGGAAAGCTTGGGAACCACACATTCATTTGCGTTTTCCAAGCTTCCTTTGAGGAGGATGGTAAGCATTAAGTTATTTGTGCCTTTTATCCCTTGAGAAGCATGGTAAGTGTGGAGTCACTTGTGCTTCCCTGTCCATTTTTCTTCAAAGAATTTGGGAGGGATGGAGTCACTTGTGTTCACCAGTCAGCATTTCTGTTGAGAGCGTGGTAAGCACAGATCCCCTGTGACTAACTGCCCGTTCCCCCGCCCCCCCCCAAGAAATACCATAAGCACAGTGTCATTTGTACTTGGTGTCCCTTGTCCTTACCAGTCCCCTTATCCAAATGGAGCTTGGTAAATACCCATTATTTGTGCTTCTCCGCCTGGTCCCACCTAGGGGGTGTCAGAAGCAGGGAGTTACTTGTTTTATCACCAGCTAGGTTTTTCTCTAGGAATTCGTTATGCAGGCAGCCACTTGTGTTTACCAGGTTCTTCCTTAGGGAGTATGGGAAGCAGGGTTTTTTTGTGTGTGCTTACCTTCCCATGATCACCATAGACTCGTGCTTCCCAGATCCTCTTTTCCCACAGGAACTCGTGTACACCAGTGGGATTTTCCCTTGAGAACATGATCAGCATTGGGTCACTTGGCAGACTTTCTTTGGGGAGGATGGTGAGCAGGGTCCCATTGTGTTTACCACTCCTTTTCTGCACAGGGAGTGTGGCAGGCATGGAACTCTTCTGCTGACCAGCTGATTTCCCACAGGGCGACAGTCTACATACACCAAGTTGTGCCTACCAACCTCCATTCCATGGGGAAGGAAGCAAGCAAGGTGATATTCCCGCTTACCATTCCATTTTCCCTAGGAGTGAAGTGACTACATAGTGCTGACTTACCCGTTTATCCGCAATGAGCTTCATAAGCACAGTCCACTTTAACTTCCCAAGAACTGTCTCCACAGGAAGTCAGGTAAACACACCCATTTGTGCTCACAGGCCCACTTTCCCCTGGGAAATGTGGTAAGCAAAGCCAAGTTTCTGTTTACCGCTGTATTTTCTCAGAAAGTGTAGTAACCCCGAGTCCCTTGTGCTTCCCGTCCCTGTTTTATTTAGGGAATATGATAAGCACAGTGTCCCTTGTCTTACCAGCTTGTTTTGCTAAGCAAGTGAGTAAGCACACAGTGACTTCTGATTCCTAGGCGTTTTGACCCTGGGGAGCATTGCTTACCATGTTCCTGGACACAATGGGAGTCTCCATTGACTGTTATTCACCAATTTTAGGAGAACAGAGTCTTAAACTCAAATGCCTCCATCTTTACCATGCATCTCCGAGAAACACAGCTGCACAGCACAAATAGCTCATTGCTTACCACGATTATTATCATTATCTCCAAGGACGAATAAGCCAGTGATCAGAAAGTGGTCCTGTGCCTAACATAACTTCCCCCCCAAACTGGCAAGGATCAGTGCTTATGTGCACATTGTGCTCCTCGATGACAAATGGACAGGTAAGCACCAGTGATGCTGTGCTTACCCTTCTTGTTCAAAAATGGAGTGGTAAGCTCATGGCAAGCACAAGTACTTACCACTCTCTTCACTGACAAACAGGCCATTAAGCACACATCTCTGGAATTCTCTGTCAACAGTGGGCACGTAAACAAACACAAGTGGTTCCAGGTCCACCACTCTCCCCACGCAACTAAGAAGGCAGGAAGCACAAGTGCCCCCATGCCCACAGGTACCCCAAGACAAACTGGGCACCAGTGTCTCAGAACCCATCAGGCACCATCAGTGCATCAGAGTGGTAAGCACAAGGGCTACCATGGTTATCATGACTATATTTTAGTATAAGAGTAGTAAGCACCGGTGCATCTGTGCTTATCAAAATACTCACCAGAAAACAGGCTGCTAAGCACAAGTGTCTCTATGCTTAGCATACTTCGTTTGAATAAATTGGTCAGTGAACACAAGTAGCTCAGTTCTCTCCACACCCTCGATTGAAAAATGGACTGATAAGCATAGTTCCTGGATGCTTACCACTATCCATATTGAAGACCAGGCCAGCAAGCACAAGTCCCTTCATGGTTACCATGATCCCCAAAGAAAGATAGGTTGGTCGGCATAAGTGCCTCCATGCTTACCTCATCCTGCAAGCAGAAATAAGTAAGCACAAATGCTCCTTGTTAAAAAACAGACCAGGAAGCACATATGCTTTTGTGCTTAGTGAACTTTCCATTGGAAAATGGGCTGTGAGTGTGAATGGCTCCCTCTTGTCCATGACCATTTAGCATAACACTGGTAAGCACGAGAGCTTATTTTACTAAAAGTACCTGGCAAGCACAAATGCCTGTGTGCCTACCACATCTACAAGGAAAAATGGGCCAGCAAGCACAAGCGCCTCCATGCTTACCATGTCCCCATTGAAAAACATGCCAATAAGCACACACAGCTTCCTGCTCACCACACTTGGAGCTCACACATAAGAACACTTTATGAGGATGGAAGAGGAACGGATAGTTTTGTTCTGTTGTACCGACGGGTCATTACTGATGAGGACTGACTCAATGGCATCTACAACAATACACTTGTGTGTAGTCAGATGCCTGTTCTTCCTGTGTGGGAAGGCTTCCTTGATGCTCATCAGTACTTGCTTATTACAAAATGCCCTAATACTGAGCCAGCCCTTCCAGTTCATCTATCTAAGGTAAAGTAACCAGATTTTAAGTGGGACACCATTGTCTGGAGAAAGGAGGAATCTCGATTAAAAATTTGGCTTATATGGAGCAACAAAAATGTTCATAGAATACAAAAATAGCATTGTACTAGATTGATTTTAATTTTAAAATGCCGAGGGACATTGTTCAATTGTTAAAAAGTGGGACGTCTGGTCACTTTAACCTAAGGAGACTTTTTCTTTCATACTTGATTATCCTCTAGACTGCAATTCTGGCTTTTTTTTCTAAGCAATCCGCATTGTCACTGACAGATGCCGACTGAGCAAGAAAGCAACAGCAATAGTTATTCTCAGCCCAGTTTTGTCCTCAGTTTATTCAGTACCTTCTACTTGTACATTAATAGCCACAGCAACCTGAGTATCAGAATTCAAAACACAATATTCATAGTAAATACTATAAAATAAATTTCTTCACTTGTGAAAAAGAGAACCACCTTTAAATTTTTTTAATTCTGAAAAAAAAAAAAAGGTTATATGATGTGGGATCAGTATAGACTTTTCCCCAACTCTGTCTCCTCCAAAATTTACCAGACCGAGAGCTTACTTGCCATCACATGGTGACAGACCAGGTGTCAGACATACAGCCCACTCCCTGCTATTAAGAACAAGACATTGGGGCTGAGCCCCGGTGGCGTAAGCGGTTGAGTGCGGGACTGCGGCCCACGGACTTGACGGTTCAAATCCAGTGGTGGCTGGTTCAAATCCAGCGGTGGCTCTCAGGAGCGGCACTGGTAGTGCCCACGACCACCAGAGGCAGTGATGCGCCACCCCCAAAAAAAGAACAATAGATTACTTCTCCCTTAAGGCTTTCAACCATTAGTTTGGTCCCTATGGGTGGGCTCACCCCCTTCTATTAATGATCTCTATGGAGAGTCAGACAGCAAGTCAAACCTGTTCAGTGACTTCCGAAGTTAGGTTGATTCTAGAATCTGCTCATCTTATCACATATTACCCTATCCCTTCCCTTCCTATAGTGTGCGTACCTCTAGATTCACCCCCCTCCCATTATTCTATTACCTATAGCACAACCCTTTCCTGCGACATATGCCCTTACTGTAATTAGGGGGCTTGCATTTCCCCCAAAGAGTTAAAAGCCTTGGTTAGCAACAAATCTCTCTCGACATGGACCAACAAGCTACCATGAAATGTGTCTGACTCCATTATTTCTATCTCTCATATTTTCTATGACTGTGTTATAATCTTTACTTATTATTGCTCTACAATTGTGCCCGCCAGACCCATGATGATATGTGAGGGGCTGGCTCCCCTGGTATTTGGTGCCCATCACATGGCAGTAGGAAAAGAACTGTTGAGTTAAACCCTGTGTAACAGTTGTATGGCTTCATCAGACTGAGAGGGTGAATAAGGAAAATATAATTTTTTTTAGTTTTTTTTGAGAGTGTTTTTTAGTCTGAGTGAGATATGGGGCAGGCAAAGTGTAAGGATACAAATTACGGTATCATGCTTTTCCATCTCTTGAAGAAACAGAATCTAGTTGTAGCAAATAAGAAAATTAAAGAGTTTCTTCAAGTACTGAAAAAATGTAATCCTGGCTGAGCCCTGGTGGTGTAGTGGTTGTGCGCGGGACTGCGGCCCACTGGGACGGAGGTTCTATTCCAGCTTCACAGAGCAAAGACTGGGCCTCCTACTCCCACCACCTGAGGGCAGTGATGCCCCCCCCCAAAAAAAAAATTAATCCTTCTATTCCAGAATCAGGAACCTTTTATATGGAGATCTGGGATAAGGTAGCCATTAACTTTAAAAAGGCCCACATGGAGGGCCAAAACATATCCATGGAGACCTGGGGACTGTAGGGACAGGTTAAAACAGCTTTAGAGCCTTGGAGTGGGGGTGGGGGGAGAGAGAGAGAGAAAGAGAGCGAGAGAGAAAAGGATAAAACCCAGCTGAGCAGTGAGCAGACTATAAGTTACGAAAATTTAAATCAGATGGGAAGCAGGCAAAATGAGTATTAGGCAGAGAAGAAGACTTTAGGAACAGCTGAGAAGACAAAGTCTGACTCAGAAGGTCTCTGAGTAGAAGAATCTGCCCGGCCATCAGAGTATAACATAGGAAATCAAGATACCATCGAGCAAATAGGTGGTGGAGGGAGAGAAGAGATTAGATCCGAAGAAATGCTAATAGAGATATTCAACATAGAAGGTGAGGCTCCGGAAGTGAGAAGTAGAGGCAAAGAACAGCAAGGCACCTTTACTCTCACAGTGGATAGAGGTATACTGTATTTGTTGGACCATAAGATGCACTTCCCCCCCCCCCCCAAAGTGGGGGAAATGAGCGTGCATTTTATGGTCCGAAGGCCTGCTATCCCAGAACATTTGTTTATGATCCCATGCGCCCGCTTACTGTCTGATGCTGTTTGCAGGCTGTGGATTGCTGTGTGTTCAGGGGAACACACTGCCTCCTGGAGTCTCAATGTCAGTCAGGTCACACGATCGGCATAGCACATGCTTCCCTGTGTATGTATGACACTGACAGGATTAGAACATTGAGATAGGAGGCAGCTAGGTAGGGTACCAGGTTACGTCCCGGCTGGGACTATGTGATGCAAAGAACCCTTCATGGTTGGAGAGGGCCAGGTTGGTTGGTGCCCTTTAGAAGTAATCCCAAGCAGTTCCAGTTAAATTGCAATACTGATGTATGTGGTAATATGTCAGTGGTGTACTGGTACTATTTGGTTCCAAATTTTTTTTCTTGCTTTTCTGCTCTAAAAACTGCTGTGTCTTATGATCCAAAAAATATTGTAGCTCTCTTCAGGATCTACATATAACCTCCTCTCTGGGGTATGCACAACAGGGAAGTGAGTGAAGGGACACATTGGATAGTGTATGATATGAAAAATTAATAACAATTTGTAAATTATTAAGGGTTCATGGGGGAGGGGGAATATGGGGAGCTGGTACTGCGGGTCTAAATGGAGGGAGGATGTTTCGATTGTGATGATGACAACAAGTGTGCAAATGTGGTCTGCATACAACTGACATATGTAGTGATCGTGATGGGAGTTGTATGAGCCCCCAATAAAATGATTTATATAAAAAAAATTTTAAATAAAATATTTGGCTGCTAATGTTAAAAAAAATACGGTAGCTCAAGAAACAGACTGGGAATGTAGAATAGCTAATCCCATCACCCTTATAGATAGGAGCCTAACAAGCAGCACCAGGAAGAGTCAACTATAGCAGCATCAAGCCTTTCCTTTTAAGCTGCTGGAAGATCTCAAATAAGCAATGTCCAGTTATGGTCCACATTCGTTGTTTATAATGCCTGTAGTCAAATCTCTGGCAGAGATGGGATATTGGATCCCGGCTGACTGGAAAGCGCTGATTAAAGCATGCCTTTTGCCTTCAGAATCTTTGCACTACCAAATGCTATGGAACGAGGTAGCCATTGTATGAGTACGCAAAAATGCTTAAGAGGGTATGTATACACACACACACACACACACATATATATGGCTTCATCAGCTGCTAGGAGATGAGAATTATATCACAGCTGAGTTGCAGTTAGGGTTTAATGAGCAAACTTTCACACGGGTGTGAGAAGTCTGCCTAAAGGCTTGGAAGAAAAAAAATATCATCAGGGACCAGGCAGCCGAGTTACACAATAGTGAAGCAACGGAACGATGAACCCTATATAGATTTTATATCCAGGTTACAGCATGTGGACCACAAGAATGTAGCAGACAAAAGGGCAGCGGATAATCTTATTCCTATACTGGCATTCCATAATGCAAAATTATCACGTCAATCTGCCCCCCCCCATGCCTTTTTAAGAAACAGAGCATGCTAGATTACATCAGGAGACGCTGGAATGTAGGGACAGATGAACACAGGCCCGGCCTCCTGGCTGCTGTTTTAGCAAATTATACCACACCTAGGGGGAAGTGCTTTAAATGTGGAGGAGAGGGACATCTTCGGAGAGACTGCAGACAGATATTTAAAAGGAACAGGATAATTCATAGTGGAAAAGATCCAGGGATAGGGTCTGAGGCGGGTTCCTGGGAACCTGGACTTTGCCCCTGCTGTGACAGAGATATACATTGGCAATACATTGTTATTCATGGTTTAGCGATAGGGGACATTTACAGCCCCAAAACATGGAGCGGGTGTGCTCCGAGCCCCATTGAACCGAGTGCAGGAAATAGAGGAAGGAGCTTGATTCAAGCCTTCCCAGCAGAGCTCAGAAGGCGAAGCTTCTGCCTAACCCAGCAATATATATATATATATATATATATATATATATATATATATATATATATATTTGAAAATCCATCACAAGTATCCTCCAATCTCACAGCAGGACATCAGACCTGCCCGGGCTTGCAAAAGTCCGGCCTCTGTCCTGGCTGCAGTAAATTTGATTAACCAAGTAAAGGCTCAGAAGCCCTCACAGCAACCTGTTGATACCAAAAAGCAGGAGTCTCTTCTTGAAAGAATAATACAGTTCTTATCAGGAAGTTTTAACCTAAGTCCTCACGGAATTCAAATTGATACTGGAGCTGATCCGAGTTGTGAGGAAAAGATAAAAACTGTATTCAAACCAGAAACTATTAGGAGGATGATTGGGGGCTGCTACCTTAAAAAAACTAGAAGACGTTTATGAGAAAGGCCTAATCCAAATTTTCAAAGTGTTCAGATTGTGGCTGCAATTATGAATCAGGATTATAATGAAGAAATTAAGATGGTGAAAATCTGATATACCATGGTTTATAGAGGAATATTGCTTAAGCCAATTTTTGTTGTCTTGTATTTCTAGAATAAAAATATTTTTTAAAAAAGCACTCTCAGGGAAGAGTGCTTGAGAAATCTAAGCACTCTTTAAATCAAGGTGTAGTTTGAAGTGCTGTTGTGAGAAGCAACAGCACCCCACATGGAATATGAAATTGAAGGAAAAAGGCTTTTAAATTCTGGATTTGGAGTCATTTCCTTAGGGCATTCAGGAGGACATAAGACCTAACCATTAACTTCCCCTAATTCCAGCATGGCGGGAATGACAGAGGTTCCTCAGAGCAGACTATTGGAGAGTCTGATGGGCAATACGACTTAATTGAACCAGTGACCTTATTGGTAAACTTGGGAGAAAAAAATTGGCGAGTTAGTTAAAAAAACAGCTTAACAAATTTATTAAGAGTTTTTCAGTCTTCCAAATCATCTAGAGTATGGTAAGAAGTTCTTCCATTAGTCTTATTCTACCCTGTACAGAATATTTTGTACTCTTTGTAGGCAGGGAGGGAGCCCTGGTGATACAGTGGTTACATACTGGGCTGTGATCTGCAAGTTTGGCAGTTCAAAACCTCCAGCGGCTCCTCAGGAGAAAACGGGGGTTTCTACTCCTCTAAAGAGTTACAGTCTCAGGCCCTCACAGGGGGAGTTCTACCCTGTCTGAAAGGGTCGCTGTAAATCAACATTGACTCGATGGCAGTGAGTTTGGTTTGGTATTGTGGGCAGGCCTACTGGTGACAGTCTGCTTTAGTTTCGCATGAGGAAGACTATTTCTCCCTCATTTGTGAAGGATAATTTTTCTGGACCTTGAATCTTGGTTATGTTTTGTTGTTATATGAAACCCGGGATAATACAACTAGAATAAAAGTTGCCGGGGCTGGATGCAGGTTGGTAAAGGGCGGTAGCAATTGTACAACACTACTTGATGTGACTGAATTATGGAATCGGTATAATGTCTGGACTCATTCCTAATAAAATGGTTTGGAAAAATATAATTCTAGATTGGCATGTATGTGTGTGTGTGTTCCCCCAATATTTTAAATGCGTGACTCCACTTTCTTCTTGTTTGCACGGGTTTTAAAAAGCAGTGTGATATAATTCAATTTTTTCCCCATCTATAGATAAGGTGTTTTTTCTTTCCTGGCATTTTCAAGATTTTCTCTTTGCTTTGGTTTTCTGTACCATGCTTAAGTGTAATTCTCCATCCCCTCTTTTTTCCTGTTTATTCTATTTGGGATTTTTTTGAGCTTTCTGAACTTCATGGTTTATAGTCTAAGAAACAGAGAAATGAAGACAGTCCTCAGAAAACTAATCAGCAGTGCAAATAGACTTCTTTCTCTTCCATAAAGAAGAGAGAGTAAATAAAATAATTATGGACCTTTAAAAATATACACTTTGTGATAAATAAAAGTTGAAACACTGGAGTATTTCTAAAAATTATCATCATTTTGCATTCAAAGTAATTAAGGTATTAATTACCAGCTAGGAAGTTAAACCATTTTGAAGTTTAAAACAGAATACATTTTTTTGTTTTGTTTTAGGCATCACTGCCCTCTGGTGGTGGGAGTAGGCACCTTTGCTCCTGTGAAGCTGCTGCTGGAATTGAACCTCCATCCCAGTGGGCCACAGTCCTGAGCACAACCACTACGCCACCGGGGCTCAGCCCTCAGAATACATTTTTGGGGGGGGGGCATCAATGCTCTCCCGTGGTGGGAGTAGGAGACCCAGCCCCACTGCTGGAATTGAACCTCCGTCCCAGTGGGCTGCAGTCCTACGCACAACCACTACGCCACCGGGGCTCAGCCCCAGAATACATTTTTAAATGTTACATATTTTAACATAAATGTGATTTGTTACAAAACATTTGTGTGTATATGTACATATACGTAATACATACCCATACATAGGCAGTACGTCAAAACATATTTTTAAGAATTTTTTGGAGAGTAGTTGCTTTAAGGAAGGAAAAAATTTCAGTAATAAAGCTAAAGAGAAAGTAAGAATGCTGCTTTCCTTACACTGCTCAACAGAAAAAATTAGAACTAAGTATGAAGAAATGACCATAATACATAGAAAATGGAAAACATTTTATTATTGCCATTTGTAGGTGTAATCATGTTCTACAAAATGTGCTGAAGTCCCTACTTCGGTCTGTGACTGTGACCTTATTTGGAACTAGAATGTTTGGAGATGTAGTCAAGTTAAAATAAGGTCATAGTGGATTAACGTGAGCTCTAATCCAATGGCTAGTATCCTTATAAAAATGGAAATGTGTACATAATGACACTCAGAGATAATGTTATTGGATGACTCTGACAGATCAGAATATTGCATGAAGAATGACTATCGATTACCGCAAGACAGGAGAGGCAAAGAAGCATCCCTTTTTAGAGGCGTCAGGGACACCAGTGCCTGTGTTCACAATGAACACCTCTAAAGCCACGAAGAGCAAATGTCTGTTGTCCTGAAAGCCATGTAATTAAGTGGGCCTTTTTTTTTTCACAGGAGTCATGGGAATCTAATATTGTTTTTGAGACCAGGTAGTGGGGTGTTCCTCTAGCAAATACCTAACAATGTAAAAGGGGGATTTGGGCGAGTGTGTGTGTAAACCACAAGAAATGTTGGGGCTTGAAAGAACATTTTGGTAAAAATAAGAATTCTAAAGGTAAATCTGTTGAGGGATCCATAAGGGAGAGAGAAAAGTTATAAAGAAAACTTTGATTGTCTGATATAGAGAATGAGATAAATACACATATCACTGTTGTGCATGATTTTCTGTATATGAAATTCAGAAGACACAGTAACCGAGTTAATAATTACCTAAGGCTGTGGCACCAGAGGATGGCGGAAATTGGGAACTCACAACGAGTATGAGGAGAAAGTGTTTTGAAATGGACTGTGATGATGAATGCACAACTCTTTTTAAAGTGACTGAATGGTTACATTGTATGATATGTGAAGTATATTATTTTAAGTACTTTAAAATTATTTAAATACTTTTAAATATCAATAAAACTATTTATTTTAAAGCTTTCAACAGGAAAAACATTTGTTCCCTCCCTGAAGAATTTAACAAATTAATTAAAACTATCTAGCTTCTTCTTTTGAAGTGGATAAAGAGAATAGCTTTTGATTTTTTCCATGGAAACTAAAAAATTAAAAATGTCTATGGGGGGGCTCAACCTTATCAGTAAACTTTTTATGAGAAATCCAACATTCAGCAATTTCAATCAAGTTTCCAATTCTGTTCGAAGGACTCTAAAGGACTCGAAATGCTGCTGAAAATTGTAACTGTAGCTATTTTCTCTTCTATGTGTTTGTGCTTCTTTGTATTAAGTAAACTAATTACCTACCCTCTCTCTATCCTTCTCCTCTCTTCACTGCTTTAGTGAAAGTTCCTCTTTCCCCAAGTGCAATAGATACTTTGCAAATATTTGGTACCTAAGCAAATTTATATTAACACATATGTATGTGTACCTGGGTAGATAGAGATATATAATTCAGCATCTAGAGATTTCAATAACTCTTCATCCACTTTGTAAAAGAGAAATGGTGATGTTAACCCATAGTAGGTAATTAGGAAATTGCTTTCAATAGAGAGTGATCATTTTTATTGGAAGTACTCCACAGTCTCACTTCTATTTATCAAAACTATATGCATTTTTAAAAGTTTGGATTTCTTTTATTTAAATTCTGAGTGATGATCCCATTTGCATGACTCATTACTTTCCGGAGGGCTGTCTGCATTTCTTTGTTTCTTAGACTATAAACAACGGGGTTAAGCAGAGGTGTCAGCACTGTGTATATAACAGCCATCAGCATATCTTCACGAAATGATGCACTGTTCCTGGGTTTCAAATAGACAGAGCAAGCAAATCCGTAGTGTATGCAGACTACAGAGAGGTGAGAGGAGCAAGTGGAGAAGGCCTTGTACCTCCCCTTGGCAGAGGGCATCTTCACAACCACAGACACAATGAAGACATAGGAAACCATAATCAGACTAAAGCTGCCCACTAGCACAAAGACAGAGAGCACAAAAATAATGATTTCATGGGAAAACCTGTAATCACAAGCAAGCAAGACCACAGGGGAGATGTCACAAAAAAAGTGCTGGATGGTTTTTGAGTCACAAAAGGACAAGTTGAATACTATACAGACAATTGTGAGAGAAATCAGAATCCCAAGTGCAAAAGAGGCCATCATCTGCTGAAAGCAAATCTTTCGGGTCATCAGAATGGGATAGTGCAGTGGGTTGTGGATGGCAATATACCGATCATAAGACATGGCAGTTAAGATGAAACAGTTATTACTTGACAACCCGAAGAAGAAGAACATCTGCGTGGCACACTCGGGGAGAGAGATCATCTTGGTCCCTGATAGCAAGTCAGCCAGCATTCGGGGGATGATGACCATAGTGGTACAGGTTTCAGAAAAGGACAGGCCACACAGGAAGAAGTACATGGGGGTATGAAGGTTGGGGCTGAGCTTGATGGCCACCATTATTAACACGTTTGCGGCTATGATGGTCACATGGGAGAGAAAAACCATCACAAAGAGGAGACGCTGTAGTTCTGGGAAACTAGTAAATCCCCACAGAAGAAATGTGTCCCCTGTCGTATGATTATTCATCTTCCTGGTGGGCTTAGGACATTTCTCCCATGATTTCAAAGTTGCTGGAGATCAAGATGAGAGATAATTGGAAACATTCCTTCTGCATTTATGTGACGTGGCCTAATATCCGAGCCAAGGAAAGGTAACTCGACATAAGAGAGTTTAAGATGTGGAACTAAGTACACCAAGCTGACACCAAAGACATGAGTCTTAGTGACATGGAGAAAGTTCTAGTAGGAGAATCTGTATGCAGTTCTTAGGGTCGTCACAAATATCTTCTTGGAGCCCACTTGCATCAGTACCCCTTTTTCAACTCCCGCAGTCAGGACCTGCATGAAAGAGGGAAAATGCTTTGGGGTGGGGAGTGCTGATACCCCATTCTCCTGGGTGATGCCCCTAATATCTATAAGATGCTTGTGTATGTCCAAAAAGTAGCCAGGGAGATAGAAATCCTGTATGATTTTGACTGAGAATATAAAAACAATTCTTCCCCACCACAAGCATTGTTTTTAGAAACGTAAGCAAAGATTATTTTCTTTGAAAGAAGTTTTATCTTCAGAGATGTTCTTCAGTACATCAGAGGATACCTGGCTGAGAGTTCTGCCAAAAAGTAGACCTGATAAAAAAAATGTACCACATTAAAATGTATACCAGTTTTTTAAACTTGATGATTTTAACTAAATTAGGATTTGAGCTAACAACATTCTCCCAACCAGGTATACTTTGGAGTTAAAGTGGTTATGGGAATGCTACTTCAGTTCAGAATGGCACAAATTTGTCATGATGGCCTGATCAGTTCTTGTGTTTGCGGCAAAACATCTCAGGTATATGCTGACATACATTCTGGTAAGATAAAAAAGGGACTGCTTTGCAGTACAGCCCTGATAAAAATTAATGCAGGGCTTCAAAATTATTGTTGCAAGTTGTATTTTTATTTTCGCCCTTTCTCTCCACTCCATGTGTGAAAAGCTAGCAAGAAAGTGATTGAGGATTCTGCCTGCAATTGGGGTTTCAGCTCTGGCACTTTTGTATGCCGAAGAGACGTAAGGTAGTGAGGACGCATTAGCAGAAGCTCTGTGGAGGGAGAAAGACAGGGATAGAAACATTATGAAATATTCTGTAGGATCGACAGAATTAGGAGAAATAAGGAGATATACCTTTCATTGATGAGTTTCGTGGTGCATGAAATTTGTGAACCCAGAGTAAAATTGGAGACAATTATAGTAAATGATATTTTCTCAGCCTTTGAAATGTGCTGAACCATATGCTAGATGTTTTGTAGAATTATCTCATTTGACTCTCCAGGAACTCTGTGAAGTAAGTATTTTCATCATTAAGCTAGAAAATATTAAAAGCATAGAATAGGTAAGTGACTATACACAGCCAAAATATTACTAAGCAAATATTGACAGTGTCTATGAGGGTTCTGGCAATTTTAAGCATGGGAAATGTAGGCGGGTATATATGATTGATCTCTTTTATCTCGGGTCGAGAAAAATGTCATAAAGAAAAAAAAACTTTAAGTTACATAAGAGTGGGTGCTCGGTTGCTACTTTGGAGTACAGAGTAGGAAAGTCCTCTGTAGGAACGGCACCCGCTGCAGTTAAAATTCTAGTAAGCAGCTAATTTTGTAAAGCTCAGAGAAAAAAAGCACTCAATCGGGTGGTAGCATCTCATACAAAAACCCTTAGCATGAACCAGCTTGGCATGGTCAAGTCCTAGCAAATTAGCCAGCATAGCCAGAATGCCTCTCATGTAATCTCTTCAATCACTTTTCCCATATTTGAGAAAAAATGGCATGGAGAGTTATTTCATTTGCCAAAGTGATAAAGCTGGTAATAAAGGTTTTTCTTCACAGCCAGGAAGAGTGACCTTGGAAACGACCTTCTTTACTGTTAGATAAATCTCTCACTCTGCCTTAAAGGGTCCAGTGTGGTCTTCTCCCCGCCACTCACATTCTCTGTTTGCGAACATCCCAGTACTGCCAGCATGACATGCTCTATCTTTGAGAGTCTGAAGGTGCACACCTTGTTTTCTCTAATGGTTCTTCTCGGTTTCATCAAGTGTGATTTTATTTCTAACACAAAACAAAATTTCTTCTTTCCAAGGCTTCTTAGGAAAAATTCTTGAACCACACCGATAAATGTCACTACGTTTTAGTCTGTGTCCACATGTGATTGTATTACAGTGACAGTTTTACATGTTTGACTCTTTGTCATAAAAGCAAAGGCTTACTAGGCAACTTTTCCATGAATAATGGAGTACCATGAACCATCATGTGTTTCATGAACACATGTATTATGTTCACTGACTAATTCATCACAAATCTACAATTTCTTGATTGAGTATTCATTTTATTTGATCATTTGATAAAGATATTTTGCTTCTACTCTCAGTCGATTTTAAGATCCATGAATATACAGTCATGTCACCTAATAATATAACATTTGTAATTCAGTGTCTAACACTTTCCTGAATAATTGAGTAAATCATGGTACCCTTCCCCAAGTGACAAAAAACCACATAAATATTCTATAAGTTGTTGGTGTAAATAAAGCAAAGTAGAAAATAATTATTGCATAATTTAAGACATTACGCCTTGATTTTTAGAATCTGTCAGATTGTCATGTTGTGTTGGCTTATGCGTTACTGTGATGCTAGAAGTCACTGATATTTCAGATCCAAGAAGGATCATTCATGCTGAATAGATTCCATTAGATCTTACAGAATAAGACAGACTAGAGAAAGATCTAGACATCTACTTTCAAAATTTTAGCAGGTATAAATTTCATAAATAACAGCAAAACATTGTCTAGAGAGATCAGTTAGCACAAAGAGGAAGATGCCCAGCAAGATAGATTGACACGTGGGCTGAACAATGGGCTCAAGTGTTTGTTGTTGTTCTGTTCTGCATATATGGTCACTGTGAGGCAGAACTGACTTGACAGCATCTAACAAGATATCTTGGTTTACTGAGGCGTCCCAACATACAAGTCACCTATCATGAGGCATAGTGGGATTTCCCGGGGAAACTTCATAAATGTTATTCATCCCAGTTTACAGTCATACCCATGTCTCTGGACAGTCTTTCCAACAGTGGAGACTTAAGTTTCAAAAGAATGTGACATTG
The DNA here is from genome assembly GCA_004026705.1 of Nesogale talazaci. Taxonomy (NCBI): domain Eukaryota; kingdom Metazoa; phylum Chordata; class Mammalia; order Afrosoricida; family Tenrecidae; genus Nesogale; species Nesogale talazaci. The sequence goes on from PVJH01005637.1 coordinate 22,839, forward strand.
AATGTGAATTTGAAAAATTTCCCTGTGATTATTCTACTTTGGGTTTGAATAAATTCTATGTGCATCCTAGTATCTAAGGGAAATACTGATTGAGAATATGTCAATATGATTTTATCCACTTATTGCAGAAGATGCTTCTGGCTAACATTTTGCCCACCATTCTTGCTTCATACCACTAACATAAAATGAAAGGAACACAACTGCTTCTTATCCCTGAAACCTCTGTCCAATGCTTGTCAAGTACCTGCAAACGCCCTAGCAGAGAGTGACTGTCTTCAGAATGCCTTCCCCTCCTGCCTCTTTTTCTAGAGAGCAAGACATGGAGGACTTTTGGACTGCTTTTGGATTTGGGATCATGTGGACTCTCTTGTCTCATCTTCTTATCAAAATTCTTGTCAGTGGTCACTCACCTGCTTTCCAAGTGTACATAATAACCAAGGCAAACCTAGGGAGTGCTGGTCTATAATGTCACTTGTCCCTCCTCTCTGGAATGAATGGAAGGGTTTTTTGCTTTTTTCCCATGATAGGCAACTTTAATCCCTGCTTATCCACTGCCATCAAGTCAATCCCAGTCAATAGTGGACCTCAATAACAGTGGCTCTCAACCTTTCTAATACAATTAGAAACCTTTCTTTCATACAATTCCTTGTGTTGTGGTGACCAAAAATTATTTTGTTGCTATTTCATAACTGTAATCATGCTACTGTTATGAATTGGGTGACCCCAGTGAAAAGGTCATTCAACCCCCAAAGGGGCTGCAACCCACAGGTTGAGAACCACTTCTCTATAGCGATACTAAGTCTGTAAACCATTAGGAAGTAGAAAGTCTCATTTTTCTTCCCAGGAGAGGCTGATGGTTTACCTCGCAGTAAGAGACTCAGTGAGTAGCCCATGACACAGTCTGGGCATCGCTCATTCCTGATGAAGGGACACTTTTCAAAGGAATAGGTCCATATTCATCACCAAGTCTTTGCAAAACTAGATCTAATGAATATAAAATAGCTGATGGAACTTTTCTGTTTTTTCCTTCAATATAGTTTTAGATATACTGATACTTTAAATTACTTGGAAAATAAAGAATACTGTTTATGGAATTACAGGTATGAATGGGGGTTAGAATATTTGGACAATTGTACACAGTTCGGAGGTTTGCAAGGTTCCCTTTTCACAGGTATTAGTGGCTATCTGGATTCCCCGCATATATGTGAAAAACGAGTTTCCTTGGGGACTTACATGAGGACATGTCAGCTTCATGAAGGGAGTAATTGCCCCTCCAATAAATCATGCCTGCATCAAGATGATAGAGCGGTTGTGACTTTGAAACCACCAGTGGCTCTGCAGGCCAGAAAGATGGGCCTTTCTGCTTTTCTAACCCGTTACAGTCTCAGAAACTCAGAGGGTCGCTGTGACTAAGCACTGACTCGATGGAGTTAGTTTGGAGTTTGGGGTTTTAGAGTGTTCACTCTAAGAACTTTTTTAAGGGAGGGAGAAGACACAGAAAGATCCAAATTGTTTATAATTTATTGTGTTAATTTTACATAGTGAAACTTGATGCCTATACCTTTTTTACTCATTTTATTGGGGGCTCATAGAACTCTTAGCATGATCAACATATCTATTGTATGCAGACCACATTTGTACATTTTTTGCCTCCATCATTCTTGAAACATCCTCCTTCTACTTAGGCCCTTGGTATCAGCTCCTCATATTTTGCCTCCCTCCTTCCGCTCCCTCCCTCATGAACCCTTAATTTACAAATTATCATTACTTTGTCATATCATACACTGTCCATTGTCTCCCTTCACTCATTTCCCTCCTGTCCTTACCCCAGGGAGGAGGTTATATGTAGATTCCTGCAATTGGTTCCCCCTTTCTGCCTACACATTAAAAAAATCATTTTGGGGGGGCTTATAGTCTATCCTATGCAGCTTTCTCAATCAATGCAACAAATAACCCCCAAACAGACCTAAAAACAAAGAAACAAGATACATTTTTTTGGTTGAGCTGCGTTATTCTTTATCCTTTTCTCTGTTTGAAACATTTGACAATCAAAGAATAAAGTTTAAGATGTTTTCTGGGGGAAAAAAAACCTCTTATCCCAATCCACCCATACATACATTGTATGTAACCTACACATTTATAATTAGGATGTTTATGAAACATGGGAATTGTTCAAGGAATTTATATTCTGTTGTTGTTTTTTTACTATTTTACTCCCACTTACTGAATTCTGTTGATGCACTGATAATATACCAACATTTAAATTGTTCTTGTTAAATGCAACTAAGTTGATTCTGAGCCACAGAAACCCTATACAACAAAAACAGAACAGCCTTATGGAGTTTCCAAGGCTGTAATCCTTGAGGTGTTTCTACTGAGGATGGTTTCAAACTGCTGACCTTCTGGACTAACAATTGCACCAGCAGCGCTCCTAGTTTCAAGATTACACTTGGAATTACATGTGAGCTTATTGTTTAATTGGATGGGGATTAAGTAGAATCAGAGTGCAGGATTTGAAGTAAAGTTTTTTATCTACTGTGTAAATGTGGATAAATAATTTAATCTCTTTGAAAATAATTGTTCTCATCAATAAAATGGGCAAGAATATATATATGTGTGTGTATATATACATACACACACATATATATCCCCTTGTTTGGTTGCCATAGCTATGCACACAAACTAGCACATACTCTTGCTGGGCCCCTTCTATTTGCTAGAACATACATCAAGTTCCTCTAACAAATTATTTCTCATAGTGCTTCATTCATGGCCTACCAAAACAAACCCCTCTCTGTTCACTTGGGTTCTATTTGGTTTGCAATCTTACTTTCTATTTACAGTTTTTCTAATCTCCCCTTATTGTTTTTATCTATGTGCCAACTATGGCAGAAATAGGAAAACAAAAATAATATTTCTCTTCAGCTGATGGTACCCTTAGCTTCTTTAGGGCTTTCTAATTTGTCCATTAATGCCCAAAACTACTTGACTAATAATGGGCAAATCACAATTTTTAGGATAAATAGAAAAATAAAATTCTCACCTCATGCCAAAGGAGAATCACCCTCCAATCTCTTCAAATCAGGAAAAAATTAGGAAGCTTCCCAACTCCTACAAACTTTCTCAAAATTTATAGTGTAACTTAGGCATATGTTTTGAAGTCATTTGTGCCCTCTGAATGGCTCTAAGGAGTCCACCCCATGTCTGAATTGATGAAATCTCTTATGGAAGATAGAGTATTGACTTTTCCATTCTGTATGGCTGGAGTCCAATTCACTGTGGATTATAATGAGAGGTTTGAGGACCCCTGGGATCCTAGCCCCTGGGCACTACTTTGAGTTTCTTACTTTCAATCAAGAGTCTCTTCTGTGTGTCTAGACATCATTATGATGCCCATAAAATACTGATTTTTTCCTTGCATGCCATTATGACTTTCAGTGGTTTATTTTTGTTTTTCTTAACATGAAATCAATATGTTGAAATTCAAGTTGTGAAAATATATTTCAGAATGTGGGATGATCCCATCAGGTTTATTTCACTTTCTCTTCAATGACAGTTTTTGAAATGCTTTTGAAAATTTGCCAAATCTCGCAAGTCTCTTCTGTTCTATCCCAGGAATAGACGTAGGATCTAGAGAGGCTAAATATACATAGCTGTTTCCCAGAGATTAAGTAAGAATAACAGTTGAAAAAGAACATTTATATGTAATATGATTGCTGTGAGTTTTTTTGATGAGTCAACTTACTGAAGAGGAAAATATATTGTTTTCCAAATCATCACTTATTGATTGTCATTTAAAAAATATATATTTAACTTAAGAGCATCTTATTGTGAGATTGATTCTACATATCAACTAAGCAGATTGTTCAGAGCTTATCCAAAACAACAACAACAACATAGCTCACTGCTATTCAGTCAATTTCAAGTCAGTTATCATTCATACTGACTCTTGCTAGGACAGAGCAGAACTGTCATGGTGCGTTTTACAGACTGTCACTCTTAATTAGAAAGCATCACCTTTCTCCCACAAAGCGCCTGCTGTTTTCTCACTGCTGACTTTGAAATTCTGAGCTAACTGTATAACCCTGGAGGTGTCTAAGCCATTTTCTGGACTCATTTTCCTGTGTAATAAACCTCCCTACCCTTTCAACTCACTGGCACTAAGTTGATTTAGAACCCAGAACATATTATAAAGCTTCAAACGCACTGACATCATGTCAATGTTGACTTAGCAACTCCAGAAGACAGGCTAGAACTGCCTCTGTGTGTTTCCAAGACTCTCATTCTTGAGGGGTCTAGCCCTATCCACCTTCCTCGGAGCTGTTGGTGGCTTTGAACTGTTGACCTTGTGGATTATGGTACCAGGGCTTCCTTACCATCCTACACAACAGAGCAAAACTTGCTCTCTGGGTTTCTGAGGCAGTAAATCTTTACAGGAGCAGAAAATACCATCTTTCTCCTGTTCCCTCTCCTTTGTGACTTTAAATAATACTTAATATAGATATATAGGCATTTTGTAGATACAAGAGACATAAAAACTTTCATTCACTCACAGTCTGACTACTAATCCAAATTACAGTGCATAACTTTAATTGGGGAATAAGCCTCTCTTTGTGCACATGATAGGTGAATTCCAAAGTCAAGTACCACATAAGAGCAAGACATCACCTTTTAGACCCTATCTCAGTTGTACTACATTCAATTCATTGAGGCAGCCACAAATTCTGCACAGATTCTGAAAGTGAAAAATAGTAAGTTTATCTCTTAAAATTTTAAGGGAGTGTTTAGATTTCTTTGGGAGCAAATGTTAAAGAGTAACTTGTGTTTCATTTTGTTTTACAGTTTCTTTTTGCAATACCTCAACCCACTTAAGATTCCTGTGAAGTCAGAGGATGAGTAAGCTTACTAGATGGTAAAAATATTACATTGGAATTTTAAAATTAAATACTCCTTATCTTGTTTATTTACTCACTTATTTTGCAATGCCATTTAAATAAAACAAAAATTTTAAGGAGTGGTATATTTAATTGAAATAAAAATATGTATAATGAGTTAAAGGTTCTTAAATTATAGTTAAATCTTTCCTCTCAAAATTATAATACTATCTTTATATTATTACCAGAATATTACAGGCTAAATGCAAGGATTAACTTGGGAGATATTGTTAGGATCTTAGGATGAGACTTCCAAACAAAGCAAATCATTGGAAGCACTTCCTAATCTATGTCAGGAAATTTAGAAGGCAGCTACTTGACCAACTGCCAGGAAGAGAGACATATTCATACCCATCCAAAAAACGGTGACCTCACAGAGGAAGTTCTAACCTACCCTGTAAGGTCACTGTAAGTCAGCATTACTAGGTGGCAGTGTAAACGATGTCTCAGGGGGGTAATTGATATTTTCTAACATAAAATGACAATGATGTATCTCATGTGAACCAGAGACATATATAAATCATAGATCCCATCAGAAAACATTCATAAGGGTCAACAAACAGAACTGGAACTATTTATAGGGTTTCCCCCCCTTCATGGCTATATATATATAAGAGAGACAAGATGAGCAATCCCAAGGAGAAAACAATGGGACGAAGGATTCCAAGGGGGCATAGGAAAAGGGGAGGTGGAGGAAAGGGAGCGAGGAGCCAACCAACCTATGGGCAAGGAAACAACAAAGTGATTTAAAATGGATGGTGAGGAGGGTGTAGAATGCTTGGTGGGGTTTGATCAAGCGCAATGTAACTGAGAGGAATTACTGAGAACTGAATGAAGGTTAAACATGATAATGGGATGGGAGGAAATGGAGGAAAGAACTAGGAGGCAAAAGACATTTATAGAGGTATAAATATAGGCACAGAAATGTGTGAACAAATTTATATTTAACAATAGGGATATAGGTACATCTATTTATATGTTAAGTATTAAGGTAGCAGACAGACATTGGGCAAGAACACTTTGTTCTAATAACTTGACATTCTCTGATGCTTACCTTCCCGACATGATTGCTGGAGACTTAAAGCCTTGAAGATAAACAAGCAGCTATCTAGCTGAGAAGTAACAAAGTCCACATGGAAGAAACACACCAGCCTGTATGATCATGAAGTGCTGATGGAATCAAGTATCAGGCATCAAAAACCCAGACCAAAAAAAATCATATCAATGTAAATCCCCTTACAAGCCAGCCAGGGTGCAGTAAAGCACCAATGAAGAAATTATCAAAAAAGATGGAAAAATATACCTCGCTAATATCTCAAATGCACTGCAAAGTGGACTGGTGCAGGTGTAGGAGGTTAGCATGTAGCACTCTATCATTGAATCTCCCTTGGGATCTGTTAGTCCAGTAGACTAGAGGAACAAATTTCATAGACACGCATATAGATATAAGGAAAAGGTTTATATATACAAGAGGAACAGGACATTGAGAAAACATCCCAGCGCAGTTCAGTTCAAAGTCCTAAGTTCAGTATTAACCCATTTGCCCGGAATCAGTCTATAGTCTCCTTCCGACTCATGAAGTCACAGGTCAGGGGGTGCAGAATCCCCGCACTGGTGGGGGTCTCCACATGGCTCCTCGTTTCCAGGGTTCAGGGTCCATGAACAGCGGAAGCAACTCATTGCTGGCAGAAGTCTCCATGTGGCCGCCCCAGCTTCAGAGTCTGGCTCCATCAGGGCAAAGCTGTGTGCTCTCTCTGCCAGCTCTTCCAGCTTCTTGGACCCTACCATCTTGTCTTCTCTGTGATTAATCGTCTCTGAGACTAACTCCCAACAACTTGGGAGACAGCTTCTTATCTTCACGAGGGAAATATCGCGAGATTTCCCAGAAGTCTTAGGAGAAAGCCATGCCCACATAGAGGCCTTATTGGCTGCTCAATGGCCATCTCCAGATTAACAGGCTAGACTCCACCCCTACATTTCAATCATAAAATCAACATAAGCACATGACTACCACAGGATCCATCTAAATTTATTCTAAGCTTTAATATTTCCTGCCTTCTTTTTTAATGAGCCTTTTATCTGTTTTACTTCGTTATAGCTATTAGTTTTTATTGTTTTAAAATGTGTTCCCATATATGGAGTGCAGGATAGGTAAGCCTATAGAGATTGAATTAGAGATTTCTTTGGGATATGGCAGAATTGGGGCAGAAATGGGGCAGAAATTCTTGAATACAAGAATGAAGAAAATGTTTTAAAACTGGCTGTGGTGATTGTACAACTCATCTTAATGAACTATTGAATTGTATGATATGTGAATTGTATGCCAATAAAACTGTTAAAAGAAAAAAACCCAACTTTCCTCCTTCACAATGGCCCCCCCCATCATGACCCCAGTTCTACCTTATAAATCCTGCTATATCAGAGTATACACATGGGTACAGATAAGAACTGGAAACACAGGGACTCCGGGACAGTTAAACCCCTTGGACCAATAATGAAAGTAGTGATACTAGGAGGGTAAGGATAATGTGGGAGAAGAAAGTGGGGAATTTGGGGGGGGGGAGTGGGGAAGGGGAAATTACTGTCCTCTGGTGGTCGTGGGAGCTACCCAGCGCTGCTCCTGAGAGCCGCCACTGGATTTGAACCTCCAACCCCACAGGCTGCAGTCCCGCACTCAACCACTTACACCACCGCGGCTCAGTATGAAAGTGGGGAATTTATCACAATGATCTACATATAACCCCCTCCCGGGGGACAGACAACAGAAAAGTGGGTGAAGAGAGACATCGATCAGTGTAAGCCATGAAAAAATAATAATAATTTATAAATTATCAAGGTTTCATAAGGAAGGGATGATGGGGGAGAGAGGAAAAAGAATGAGGAGAATATATCAAGGACTCAAGTAGAAGGATGATGTTTTGAAAACGATGGCAACAAATGTACAAATGTGATCGAAACAGTAGATGTATGTATGGATTGTGATAAAAAGATGTATAAGCCCCCAATAAAATGACTTTTAACAAAAAGTGCCTCCAGTAAAATAATTTATTTTAGCAAAGAGGAAATGCCATTGTTTTGTTAGTTGCCATCCAATTGACTCCAACCTGAGCAATGCTATACACAACAGATGCAAACACTGCCCCATCCTGGCCATTCTCACGATTGGGCCTATGATTGCTGCCATTGTTGCAATCACTGTGCTGATTCATCTGGTTGCCATCCTCTCACATTTTCGCGAACCCTCTACTTTACCAAACATGATGCCCTTTCCAGGGATGACTCCCTCCTGACAACATGCCCAGAGTATGGAAGGCATCCTTGCCTCTTGACTGCTTCTTCCATGAACATTGACTTTGGATCCAAGCAAGACAACATCTTTGACCACTTCAATCTTGTCTCCATTTATCATGATGTTGCTTATTTGTTCAGTTGTGAGAATTTTTGTTTCTTTACATTGAATTGCAATTCATACTGAAGGCTGTAATCCTTGATTTTCATCAACAAGTGCTTCAAGTCCTCATTACTTTCAGCAATCCAGCTTGTGTCATCTGCATATGGCATGTTGTTAGCAAGCCTTCCTCCAATACTGATGCTACATTCTTCTTCAGCTAAACCAAAGCCTCTGATTATTTGCTCAACACACAGTTAAAATAAGTAGAGTGAGAGGATACAACCTTTACATACATCTTTCCACATCTTATAGTATTCCCTTGTTTTGTTCATACAACTGCATGTTGTGGAACTTCATGTACAAGTTCACCTGAGCACAATGAAGTGTTCTTCAATTCCTATTCTTCTCAAGGTTATTCATAGTTTGCTATGATATACACTATCAAATGCCTTTGTATAGTCAATAAAACAGAAGTAAACCTCTTTTTGGTATTCTCTGCTTTCAAACAAGATGTGCACGATATCAGTTTAACACTTACTTAGAACCCAAGGGGGAATCTGCCTAGCACTGTGATCCTAATTGGGCACTTTTTGACTTAATTTATATCCAGCACAATATAATTCATAAGCCAAGCCAGAAGGATTTTGTGTGGAAACCCCACTAAGTGAATTAAACTTTACCGCAAACTATAGCAGATTTAAGGATAATTCTCACTTAGTCTTAAAGCTGAATTGTGCAATTGTGAGAAGCATATAGCAACAATGAGGAATGAAACAGGTGACATTACAATGGACCCTAATGAAATAAAAAGGGTAATTACACAGTACTATGAAGGCCTGTATGCTAATGAATTCAACAACTTAGAAGACATGGATGAATACTTGGAAAAACAATCCCTCCCTATACTATCCAAGATGGAAGTCAAGAGCCTCAACAGACCCATGGCAATTAAAGAAATAGAAAAAGTTATCAATGGATTACCAATAAAAAATTGCTTGGGCCAGATGGCTTTATAGGAGAATTCTACCAAGCATTCAGGGGAGAACAGTTACCAATTCTATACAAACTCTTCCAGAACATAGAATAAGACAGAAAACTTCCAAACTCTTTCTAGGAAGCTAGCATAACTTTGATTTCTAAAGTGGGCAAGGGTCCTACAATAATTGAGAACTACAGATCAATATCCCTAATGAACATCAGTGCAAAAATCCTTACAAAATATTAGCCAAAAGAATTCAAAAACATAAAAAAATAATTCAACGTGACCAAGTGGGATTCATACCAGGAATGCAGGGATTGCTTAACATATGAAAGACCACTATTATTTGTCACATTGACAGGAAAAATTATAAGAACCACATGATCATATCGAAACATGTGGAAAAAGTATTCGATAATGCTTAATACCCATTCTTGTTTAAGACATTCAAGAAGTTAGGAATAGAAGGAAAATTTCTCAATATTATACAAACAATATATGAAAAACCAACAGCCAACAGGGCAATCAATAGAAAAAGATGAAAATAATTCCTCTGAAAAAGGACACCAGACAAGGATACTCCTTGTTCCCTCTCCTATTTAACCTCATCCTGGATGTCCTAGCTAACAACTAAAGACAAAGGAAAGACATCAAAGGTATCCATCTGGGGAAGGAAGAGGTGAAACTACCATTCTTCACAGGCGATATGATTTTATACATTGAAAATCCTCAAAGCTCCACAGTGGAGTACTGGACGCAATAGAGGAATATAACAGAGTGGCAGGATACAAGATCAACAAACAGAGGTCTATTGGACTGCTATCCACAACAGACATCATCACAGAAGAGGCAATTTAAAAGGTAGTAACCTTTACAGTAGCCAAGCACCAATTGAAATATCTAGGAATATAGCTGACTAAAAACACAGATGATTTGTATGAGGAAAATGATCGAACACTATTACAAGAAAATAAGAGTGACCTTAACAAATGGAAGAATATCCCGTGCTCATGGACTGGAAGCACAATATAGTAAAGATGTCAGTTCTGTTCAAGGCACTATATAAGTTTACTGCTATCCTGATATGAATACCATTATCCTTCTTCAAAGAATTAGGAAAACTGATTACCAACTTCATATGGAAAGGTAAGAAGCTCAGAATTAGGAGAGAACTCCTCGAGTCCAGGAAAAAGTGGAAGGGTTTGCTTTACCTGACTTTAACACCAACATACAGCTACATACAGGTGAAAAGTGTGGTAATGGTATAAAGACAGATATTCAGACCAATGGAAAAGAACTAAAAACCCAGAAATAAAAACATCAGTATACAGGCAACTGATTTTTGATAAGAGCCCCCAAAATATTGAATGAGAAGCAGATGCCCTGTTTAACAAGTGGTAAAAAATGGATATCTATCTTCAAAAAAATGAAGCAAGACCCTTACTTCAGTCCATGCAAATGAATAAACTCGAGGTGGATCACAGACCTTGAGGTAAAACCCCAACCAATTAGGGCCATTAATGAGGGAATTGGGACAAACCTGAGAACATTGGCACAGAGAATAAACAAGCTATCAAAAAATAGGGAAGGATATAAATACAGAAGAGTCACAAATGGAAAAATGGGATATACTGAAGATAAATCACCTGTGTGCATCAAAAGAATTCACCAAGAGAGCAATAAGAGAGCCCACAGACTGGGAAATAATCTTTAGCAATGATACACCAGACAAAGGCCTTATTACTAAAATCTACAATACTTTTCAAATATACAGAGGGGTCACGGAAGAGATGAGTCATTCAGGGTGCAGCATAGTACTGATGAAACACACAACTTTCCTGTAGCTCATTAGTGCTTCCTTCACCCCACTATCATGACCTTCATTCTACGTTACAAGTTGGATTACACCAGAGCATGCATACTGCTACAGATAAGAAGCTGCAACATGGGGAGTCCAGGATAGATAAATTCCTCAGGGCCAACAAGGAGAGTAGAGATACTAGAAGGATTGGGGGGTGTGGGGGAAGAAAGGGAGAATCAATCACAGGATCAAGATAGAACCCTTTCCCGGGGGGGAATAATGGAAAAGTGGATGAGGGGTGATGGAGGACAATATAAGATATGGAAAACATAATCTATAACTTATTAAGGGTTCATGAAGGAGGGTGGGTGGATAGGGGAAATGGGGGTTTGATATCAGGAGCTCAAGTGGGAAGAGGATGCTTTGAAAATGATGGTGGTGGCACATGGGCAAATGTGCTTGGCACATTGGAAGAATGTATGGATTGTGATAAGAGATGTAAGAACCCCCGATAAAAGTATTTTTTTTAAAATAGAGTTATTGGCATAGGTATATATATTTATAGGGAAATGCACTGAGGAAGTGGATGGACCTTGGACTTCTGCTTAAGCCCTGCTTCAATGCAAGAACACTTTATTCTAACAACCTGGCATTCTGTGATGCTCACCCTCCTGACACCAACACTGAAGACAAAATGAGTGCACAAACAAATGTGGTGAAGAAAGCTGACAGTGCCCAGCTATCAAAAGATAAAGCATCTTGTGTCTTAAAAGCCTTGAAGTTAAACAAGCAGCCATTTAGCAGAGAAGCAACAAGCCCACAGAGAAGAAGCACACCAGTTTGGGCGATCATGAGGTGCCAAAGATATGAGGTAACAGGCTTCAGATGAGCCAAAATAAATAAACAAACAACATCAACAAAAATGTTGTTGAGAATGAGGGGGGTCCAAGCAGAGACCCCAAACCCACCTGTAGACAATGGGACTCCACCTCAAAGAAAGGTTGCAAGAAAGGGATGAGTCAACCAGGGTGAAGTGTACCATCAATGAAACACATGGAATTTTTCTGGTTTCTTGAGGCTTTCTCACCCTCCACTATCATGTCCCCGATCCAGCCTCTCACTGCAGGCTTGACCAGAGCATGTACACAGTTACAATTAAAAGCACAGGTCACATGGATCCAGGTCAGAAATGGGAGTAGTGATACCAGGAGGGTAGGGGTAAGGTGGAGAGAGGAGGAGGGAAGAAACCACGGAGGAAGGGAGCCAATGGTCAGTATAAGATATGAAAATAATAATTTATAATTTATCATGTGGTCATGAGGGTATGAGGGGTAAAAAGAAGGGCGGATATCAAGGGCTCAAATGGAATGTAAATGTTTAGAAAAAGCACACCATCATGTGTGATCATGAGGGGAAGAGGGGAGCAGATATCAAGCATCAAAGAGTAAGGATTGCATCACTACAAATGAGGGGGAGAGCAGGGTGTGGACCCAAGACTCATTTGCAGTCAACTGGACACTCCTGAGTTATGGGGAGGAAATGGACCAGTCAAGGTGCAGAGAGGTAGCGTTGAAACATACAACTTTCTTCTAGTTCCTGAAGGGTTCCTCCCCACAACTATCATGGTCCCAATTCTACCTTAAAAAATCCATCTGGGGGCTGAGCCCCGGTGGCGTAGTGGTTGTGCGTGGGACTGTGGCCCACTGGGATGGAGGTTCAATTCCAGCAGCAGCTCCACAGGAGCAAAGGCTGGGCCTCCTACTCCCACCATCAGAGGGCAGTGATGCTAAAAAAAAAAAAAAACCAAATCCAGCTGGACTAGGGGAGGTGCACTAGTGGAGATGGGAACTGAAAATACAGGGAACCCAAGACAGACAAACCACTCAGGACCAGTAGTGAGAGTGGATTTACTGGATGGGTAGAGGGAAGGTGGGGTAGGGAGAGGGAACCAACTACAAGGATCTATAAATAACCTCCTACTTGGAGAACAGACATCAGAGGAGTTCGCGAGGAGAGATGTCAGGCAGTATAAGATATGACAAAACAATATAATTTATAAACTATTGAGAATTGGTGGGGGAAGGAGGAGCAAGGATGGAGGGAAAAGGATGAGAAGCTGATATCAAGGGCACAAGTGGAAAAACAGGTATCTGGAGAATGATTGCTGCAGCAGGCGAGGGAAGGTATTTGGCACAATATATGTATTTATGTATTGTGAAAAGCAATGTACCAGCCCCCAATAAAATGATTTTAAATTTTTTTAGAAAATAATGTTGGCAACACATGTCAAATATGCTGATATAATCAATGTAAGGATTGTTATAAGAGCGTAAGAGCCCCCAGTAAAATGATCTTTAAAAAAACAACATTTTGATGTTTGCTGCCTAGTAAACATAAGTACATATCCACATATTTAGACATATTTAGTAATATATAATCTATATGTAAAATATATACCTTTATAGTTACTTTAAAACTGTACTTTGTTCTATAGTACAAAAATGGTGAAGCCATTTCATATCGGACAACTGATAGCTTAATTGCTTTTAAACAAAGTGCTGCTATTTATTGAAAGTATTTCTCTTTTTCAACTTTTACTTATCAGAAAGTTTTACATTTCTCAAACTTTAGAAATATTTTTTAATTATCTGTTACTCCTTTGTGGAAGAGAAATAAATGTATTTACACTGCCTATTACTTTCCGGAGGGCTGCCTGCATTTCTCTGTTTCTCAGACTATAAACAAGGGGGTTAAGCAGAGGTGTCAGCACTGTATAAGTCACAGCCATCAGCATATCTTCACGAAATGATGCACTGTTCTTGGGTTTCAGATAGACAAAGGAGGCAAATCCATAGTGAATGGACACCACGGTGAGGTGGGAGGAGCAAGTCGAGAAGGCCTTGTACCTCCCCTTGGCAGAGGGCATCTTCACAACCACTGACACAATGAAGACATAGGAAACCATAATCAGAATAAAGCTGCCCACCAGCACAAAGGCAGACAGCACAAAAATAACCATTTCATGGAGAAACGTATAATCACAAGCAAGCAAGACCACAGGGGAGATGTCACAGAAGAAGTGATGTATTATTTTGGAGCCACAAAATGGCAAGTTGAAGGCGGTGATAACAATACCTAGAGAAATCAAGAACCCAGCCACAAAGGAGGCTATCAGCAACTGACAGCAGATCTTGCCAGTTATCAGCATGTGGTAGTTCAGTGGGTTGTGGATGGCCGTGTAACGGTCATAGGACATGGCAGCCATGATGAAGCAGTTGTTGGCTGCTAAAGCAAAGAAGAAAAACATTTGTGTGGCACATTCAGGAAGAGAAATAGTTTTGCTCTCTGATAACAAATCCACCAGCATTCGAGGGATGATGACCATAGTGGCACAGGTTTCTGATAAGGACAGGCCACAGAGGAAAAAGTACATGGGAGTGTGCAGGTTCTGACTGAGCTTGATGGCCACCATTATGGACACATTTGCAACAAGGATGGTCATATGGGAGAAGAAAATCACCACAAAGAGGAGAGTTGTCAAGTCTGGGAAACTGGAAAATCCCCATAGAAGGAATGTGGTCACCGCTGTCTGGTTGTGCATCCTTTGGGTGGGCTCAGCAATGTTCTCCCCCAAGGTCCAGGTGTGCTTCAGGTGAACACTTTGAGTTGCCTTTGAAACAGTTCTGCACTAATGTCAACTGGTCTTTAAGCAAAATCAATGGCAAGGAAACTCAATGTGAGGGTCTGAGTCAAAGGAGCTAGATGCATCTAGCTAATGTCAAGGTCAGTTGTCTGAATGAAGAAAATAAACATTTTAATAGGAAAATCTGTATATCTTCTCTGGAGTCACTCAGTGAAGCACTCTTTTCTCTCTTCTACTCCTCTATTGAGAATCTGTGAAAAGGGAAAATATGAATAGAATAATTTGTGTCCTTACCAACTGGTCTTTGAGAAATCACATCTTTCTAACGTTTTTGTGTGAAATAATGATAGCCTGGCACTTAGGAGTTCTTCATAAATTGTTTTACTGAATAAATAATATCAGTCTACCATTATTTTAGAAAAATGATTGTTTCTGAAAGCACTTTCACACTTGAATCTTATATTCAGAAGCTTTCCCTATAACACAATGACTAAGAGAGTAATGAGTAGATAAATAAATTTAACTTGTAATTTCTGCTGGGTTCCTATCCATGCTTTTAGCTTCAGTTTATCACATACAAAATATTTTCGGAGAAATTTCATGAGGCACATCAATAAGTTTGAAGTTCCTAAGAACTCAGTTATGTTATTTTCCAAATATAGAGTACAATATTATACTCTATCTTGGAGTGAAATGATTTTGATACCTCACTCCTGAATTGTGTATTCTAGTTACAATGCTTTTTGCTGGTTGGATTTTATTTATTTATTGAGTGAAGATGTACAGAACAGATTGTCAGTTTTTAAGTCAACAGTGCATACACCATGGGGCTGAGCCCCAGTGGCATCGTGGTTGTGTGTGGGACTGTGGCCCACTGGGTTGGAGGTTCAAATCCAGCAGCAAGGCTGGGCCTCCTACTCCCACCACCAGAGGGCAGTGGTGCCAAAAACAAACAAACAAACAAACAAACAAACAGTGCATACACCATTTACTTTATCTCACTCACTGCAATCCCTTCAAATGCAAAACCAACCTTTCTACCTCCTCCCTGTGTTTCCCACCTACACTACTTCTCTTTTAACCCTTCTGAACCTGTTGTGGACAAATTTTGCTCCCCGCATCTTACATGTTCCAGGTATGTATACCTAATGCTATTGTTTCTTGGTAGATGGATATGAAGAGTGAACCATGGGGTGGAGTTCAGTTCCGGACCTGAATAATAACTAGGGGCCATAGTCTCCATGTTTCCACCTTCAGCCAGGACATTGTGATCAGATTCTGAGTTTTTCACAGAATGTTTAGGATATTTTCTCATTCGACGATGTCTCAGTATAACAGGTATACCACAAGTTGTTGGTTTCAACAAGCAAATTTATTTTCCTCAGAGTTTAGAAAACTCGAGTCCAGATTCAGAGTGCCTGCTCTAAAGAAAGTCTTCAGTTCTCTGTCCACTGTGGAAAGCTCTCACCTCTGCTGACCTTCTGCTTCTGCACAATGTTCATGTGGCCAGACATGTCTCATGTCCCACCTTTGTGCCATTTTTTGGTTAAACCTCTTCATATCCCAAAAGAGAGTGATACAAGATACACTCTATTAATTCTGTACAATTTACATAGCAAATCCAACTCATTCCCAAATGGAATTATGATCATGGACTTAGCGATTAGAATTTATAACACCTATTAATTAGGGGAGGGAGTTCTATCCTAAGCAATCTATTAGGTATATAGTTTTATTTGCAGTATAATATGAAGGGAATCAACTCATTTTTAGACCAAAAGTCATGTTTCTGTGGTGCACTAAAGATCCCTTCTAAGTGAGAGATGAGGGAATAAATGTGATTGCAAGTCCATTGGTCTATTATTTTTTTATTTTACCTTTAGTCAATGTTCAAGGTGGAAGAATAAAAAAAATTGTGGATACAGGGGTGAGAAATAAAAAGGTGATGAGGGACTGAGCCCCAGTGGCGTAGTGGTTGTGCGCGGATTGCGGCCCACTGGCCTGGCGGTTCAAATCCAGCAGCAGCTCTCCAGGAGCAAGGCTGGGCCACCTACTCCCACCAGAGGGCAGTGATCCCCCCCCCCCCCAAAACAAATAAAAAGGTGATAAAAGAAAGAGAAGCACCACTGGAAATGATTTTGTAGATTTCACAAAGAATAAAGACAAAAGAAGAAGATATACTCTTATTTGAAGAATTCCTGTTTTCTATCTGCACTGCAGTTCTGAACAAAGAATACCAAAGAAGTCAGGTTGGGTAGTTAGGCCCTACCCCATGTCCAAAATGTTTCAGACAATCTATTTGGGTTAGATTGAGGTGCCTTCATTTGATACTGCCAAATCTTGTCAAATTTTCATTTTGATTTAAGAAAAGTTCGAAGTAAAATTAAGTCACTTATGTAAGATCATAAATCAATTCACCATGTGTTGGTTGACTGCCTATGGTATGCCAGGGAATTTGATGTATGAGAAACACAACACAGAATAAGACATAGTGTTTCTGTGAGAGGGGAGTGTTTAATCACAATTGTTTGCTGAGTTAGGGACTCTATCCCTGAGAAAGTAACACATTTAAATGGAGACTAACACGAGTTAGCAGCAAATGTGTAAACATCATGGAAAGCATTGCAGGTAACAGCGTGAATCATCTAGTCGATTCTGACTCACAGTGACGACATATCACAGGGTAGAACTATTGCTTAGGGTTTCTGAGACAAAATCTTTACAGGAGCTGACCAACTCATCTTTCTTCTGAGAAATAGCTTATAGTTTGAACTGCCAGCTTTTTGCTTAGCAAACCAGTGCTTCATCTCTGTAAGACTTTCAGCGATCTTCCCAAATTAATCCCCAAATACCATCCAGGTTGGGCACTCCTGGCACACACAATAGTTCCTTTATTTTTTTTTTAAAAAAATCATAAACTTTCATGGTACTGTGACTTTGCCTCAAGCTCTCCCTTTCTTTAGGGTCTACCTTGTTGTCTATTGACTTTAATTTTCTCTTGTTGCCAACATTTTTCCAGATAGCAGGACCCTAATTTTTTAAAAAGTCTGAATACTATTCTTCATCTGTATGGGTACTTTTGCAATTCTTTAAGCTCTCCCTCTCTTAATAATAACAATATTTTTACCTACTGTGATGCTTTCAAGTCAGATCTGTGAAATCTCTGATCATGAGTCTTCTTTTCATTATAGACCTCTGAGAATCTTCTTAAATGATAGACTAGATATGAATAATAATTTCTAAACTTTAATGCACGCATCAGTTGTACACTTCTATTATCTTAGGTATCATAAGAGATAAATACTTTTCTTATGTCTATGCTTGTCATGACAAACCTAAGTCTGAGATAAATTTCCAAAGTTGATCTAGCTAACAGCGAGAGGGGCTCATGAGATTCAAAAGGGCAGTGAGGAATCTGAGACTCGCTTGCTTAGCTAGTCAATTCTCAGCCCTCCAAAGCACAAGTGCTGCAGCATGCCATTCCTGCCATCACACAACCTTTTCCACATAGAGAACATGCCACTGTTTCCTAAGTGTGAAAAGTCCTCGTGGAGATATGCTATGCTGTATGCGTTGTTTTCTTTACCTTACAATATCCTGCCTGCCCTTCTCTGCTTGCTAAAGCCCAGCTGTTTCGAAAAGATAATTCAAAGAAGAGCTGTGCAACTATCACCACAATTAATCCCAGGATTAATCCTTATATTTGTTGTTATCTCTCCATTTCCTGCCAATTCCTCTATCATGCCCTTTTAAATCTATCATGCAGCTTTGATTCATAGACAAACCTAACCTGGGTCTCATATACAGAAAACCATACAGAATCAAGAGAGAATGCAACAGCCCAGAAACAATGACACAATGAAACAAAGAAAACCCTCAATATAACAAAGCAGAAAATATTAAAAACGGGAGCTGTTCTACATTGGGACAAAAGGGAGATCGATAACAATATTCACTGACAGTAGACGTGAAAAGAACCCCACTTTCCCCAGGAAGCCTCCCATTATTTCTTCTCAGGTATCTTTACTGATTCTTACTTAATTCTTCATTTACTCTATACAGCATTTATTTCATGTGGAAATGTACTAAAATAATTGACTTTCAATAGATTGTAAGAATCATGACAGAGGTTGTGTCATCTAGAATGTCAATACAGATGCTTACTAAATGTCTATGACATTACATTTAAGATTGGTAAACATCAACCATAATATGTCTCAGAACTCCAAAAGTAGTTGGCTTAGAGCACAGGAGAAGATGATAAATTACACTATACTTGACAAACCACACTTGACTGATTTAAATGGTCAATTCCCATGATGCCTATCAGAACCACTACAGGAAGTTTGCCAAAATAGTAATGTACTTACCCACACCAACAAAAAGTTTCACAAGCTTCTTAATATCCAGGATGTCATGATATATGTAGTTTTCAAAAGCAATCCTAATGTACAGTGAAAAGTGCAGTGCTAGTAATTAAAAGACTGGCAGTTAGAATTCCCCAGGCATGGGGAAAGATGGCGCATTCTGCTTCCTAAGAAATGTTCAACTTTGAAAACCTTATTGGGTAGTTCAATCGAGTTCCTAGGAGTCTACGTGAGCTTGACAGTGGTAAGCTTTTCAGTCTTGTAATACGTAAAATTTTATTTAGTGCTTTCCTTGGCGGTAGCAATATGACTGTTTTATACAGTGACCCTGACAGTCAGTCACTGGAAAGGAAGACACCTATGTTCACCCTTCTGTTTGTTTTACTCAAGCCCTCCCCCTTTCCACAGAACTGTGTTGTTAGTTTGCCATCTTATTCTTTAAGTTCTACCTTTTCCAGGATAAGGACTTGACAACATTCTTAATTTAGCCATCATTTCTTCAGTCCATGCTAACAATTTCTTAACACCTACAAGTATCTTGCTAAATACAAGCACTTTCTTATTAGCTACAAGTACAATTAAAGATGCAAAAGAATATTTTTTGTGAAAAGGAATAGATGTCTAAATTTTTCACCTGCTGCAAAAAGAGAATACATGTACATGGTCTTAAAAATCATGAAACAATTAAAAAACAAAAAAAAATATCATGAAGCAATTAGACTATAGAGAGATGTTACAATCCTACAACTCAGATATGGATATTTGAAGTTCTTCCTGAGTTTTCACATACATATAACTCATGAATAGGTTTTAGGTGAATCTCTCCCTCAAAATTCTGTGGTAAGTCTACTCTATGCCTGAAATTACAAATTCTTCTAGAACATAAAGGGATGTGTGTGTCTTCTTCATTTCTAAAAGACAGCATTGGGTTCTATGAAGATTTTAATGATACTCCTGTGGCCACTGGAGACCAATATCTTGAGATAACTCTTTTTAAATGTCTGAGTCTTGTGCTCTGTGATTCTATTACCCAATGTGCTGGCAAAAAAATTCTTCTTAAATTCTAAAATATGATAAAAACTTTCCTCATTATTTTGAATAACATTAAAAGTGTTTGAAATGAAACTTAAAAAAAACATGTTAGCATGTTGGTGTGTCCTTTCAACATATTTGATTTCTGCAATGTAATCTATTTTATAATTCTGAAAATTCACCAACTCCCTTGGGTCCCTTTTGTTTGCAGGGAAAGAGAATGGAGTGTCATGAGAGTCTTTAACTGGGGAATTAGTTAGGAGAAAGTGAGTAGGTAGAAAATGAACTCACCGTTTGACCCCTGTGATTGGCTCCTAATAAGGCAACTCTGCTGTAGAAGAATTTGCTAAGAAGGAAAATCCACTTTCACTCAAATCACTGGTCACTGGTAATATCCACAATGGCTTCCAATTGCCATTCTCATCAGGTCAACAAAGTTTTCTAGCAATTAAACCTTACCTTAATTTAGTATCAAGTCTTATCTCCAGAATTTGCTCTTATAACTTCAATTTTTCAGGCAAACAAGTCAAATAAACCTCTGGATTAAGTTTTGCACTTTCCTTATTTTGTCATCTGTTTCCTCCAACTGAAATGCCCTTTCCCCAACTGCCCCCTTGCTATTTCCTAATGCCACCTTGTACAAAAGCCCTTTGCTTCTGTAATTATAACAAACCCAGAGAGAAAACAGCTATGAAGAAGAAATGCTGTATGAATAAGTAGTTATTTCGCATGTTCTTTATTGGGCACCAGGACCTCAACTCTAGTAGATGTGGTTTAGTAATCCAGGTACAGTAACATCAAAAACAAACAAACAGACTCAGTACCATGAGTCAATTCCACCTCATATCAGTCCCATAGGACAGAGTAGAACTGCCCCTCTGGATTTCTAAGACTATGAAAATTTATGGGAACAAAAAACATCAACTGCCAAACTTAAGCGGCCCAAAGAATAGTTCACTATGGCACCAGGCAAGATATTTTTTAAGCAAAATAATTTCGCACATCTGTAAAGAACTGAGGATCCAGGGAATTTAACCATGTTATGGGTGCTCTTTAAAGATTTTTTAAAGATTAGGCATCATAAAGAAGTCATAAGGACACAAATTAGTAATATGAAGTAGACTGTCTAATGACTTCCCATAAAAAAACTGCAAAATAACCCTTGATTGATGAAAGACAAGAACAAAAGCAGGATTGTGGGGAAGGACTTTCTAGTGAAGTCTCCATGGGAATCTTTAAAAAATGAATTTGTGAGATAGACCGCATCATTTAGAACTCTCTGGGTTTCATTTCTAAACATTTGACTGATAGTTTTTCCATTTATGTCATACTGAGAATTACATAAATGTGCCTTGAACAGTAGCATCAAATGAAAATATAACTCTTTTTTTATATACACATGGATTTATTTGTCTTTTTGAAGCAATACTGCAGGTTGACCTGGTGGGGCAATGGTTAAGCACTCCACTGCTAACCACAATTACTAGAAAATATAACTCTTATTCTTCTATATCGTCTACATAGTGAAGTGAGGGAGCGAGTGAATGGCACCCAAATGTCCTGGAAGAGTAGAGAAAACCACGCCACTTCCATGTTTTGAACAGTAGAGTTAGCTCATCTTCAGGAATGTTTCCACTAGCATCGATAGCATAGAAGAACTGGTAAAGCAGGGTGTTAAAGCAGAATCATTGAAATATTTACAAGAGTTTGCTACAGAGAGAGTACCCATGCAAACTCAGTAGAAAGGCCACACACGGCCATAACATGCCATCTTTTACACCCGTCTAATTTCTCTATTGGCGTCCCTCAATACAAGCACCTCTTTCAATCTTTTCTAGCCACTCGTTTTCTAGTCACTCTTCTAGTGTCTTCTGAATCAGACACTCACTGAATGGCTGTTCTGAAAACCTTTTCTGGGCCTCATCCGCTTGTAAGTCCTCATTTCATAGGTCTATTAACTTCTCTGTTGTCACCTTGTCACCTATGGTAGGGTCTGCACGTGAGTGCAGAAGATAAACCTTCAGCTTGAGCAGATGTCCATGATGCCAGCCAGGCTGCTTGCAACATGGGCAGGGCAGTACACCACATCTGCCATCAGATACAAGGTAGACTGGAGGAGATGGCATTCCTGGTAAGTATCTCCATCATATATACTTGCCAAGGCCTACAATCCACCCTCCGTCCTTCAGATTTGAATTCTATTATTTGCAATCTTTGGATCACAAAAGGCAAAAGATTAGTGATAACTTCCTCAATTCAACTTTTTCAGGTCAGTTTTAAGCATCTAATTTTCTGAGTTAAATGTTTTTTTAGTCCAAAGTAACTTGGGGC
This sequence comes from Nesogale talazaci, assembly GCA_004026705.1. Taxonomy (NCBI): domain Eukaryota; kingdom Metazoa; phylum Chordata; class Mammalia; order Afrosoricida; family Tenrecidae; genus Nesogale; species Nesogale talazaci. Next base: position 45,317 of record PVJH01005637.1, read on the forward strand.
TGTTTCCATTTCTTCCACTACTCCTAACTGATAGACCAGTGATTACATATAAGACCAAATCCTTTACATTCCAAAGCCCAAGAACATCTTGATGTCATCTGGAATCCCTTACCTGTATCCAGGGAGAGCAAAGGTGGCCCAGGGCACCTGGGAGATTGGGCAGCAATTAACTGACTTACTTATCTGAGGGCACAGGATGGTTTTGCCTTTCTATTAGAGTTCAAAAATAGTAAGAAAGAATCATTTTTAAGTCTTAAATGACTTTATTAAAATTTATCTAAATTATACAGAGGATTGTTTCCATGTTTTAAATTGTTCTGAAAGCAATCTCAACACAATTGCCCTTAGTATACATTAATATACAATTTGTAGCCCTTATATACTGAAGTATAGCCTCTAAAATATTTATTTTAACTATAAACATTATAAATGAGGCAATAGCCTGATTTGGGAATGGGTTTTCTTTCTTACATGAGTGAGATACTATTAGCTTCAGTGTAACTATTTTGGAAGAAAAAAAAGCAGATGACATGAGAAAGTAAAGGGGGAGGAAGATAAATGTCCAGAGCTAACAGAAAGAACAAAAAAGCCTTCCTTAGAGATGGTTTCCTGAACTCAGACTACTAATCTACTAAATTATGAGAGGAAAAAACTTGGTTCCTTGAAGGCAGCCCCTCCTGGTGTTTCCGTCGGAGCAGTGGTAAGGCATTAAGACAGAGCTCGCGTCTTCCTATGATCCAAAACATCTGAGCTCGAACATATGCTCGATCTTTAATTGTCATAATATGCCATGAGTGGGATATGTTAAATCCTGACTCCTCTTTTCCCCTCATTATTTTACACGTTACTTGAATGCCTTCCCTTCCCCCCAGTAACAAGACCAACAACAAAATCCACTCTTGTCAAATTGATTCTGATCCATTCCAATCTCAAGTGTTACTGGTTAGAACTTTTTCATGCCAATTTCTTTAATTTAAACAATTTTATTGGCATGAAGATCACATATTGTACAATTTGATAATTCAATCACATCAAGAAGAGTTGCACTTCATCATAATTTAATAACATGTTCTTCATTGAATTCATTGTCTTAAATTGCTATCAGTATTCATTTTTAATTGCTATATTAATCTGTTAATAATGTACTGACCATTATTAGCTTCCTATTTCCCCTCAACTTCAACCCTTAAGGGACCATTAATCCAGTTACTGTCTCAATGAATTTATCTGTCCTGAATTTCATATACAGAAAACATTTAAAAACAACAAAAATAACAATAACAGAGCAAAAGAAATTAAAATCTCAATGAAAAAGAAAGCAGACATCAACTGGAATAGTGTATGGGGTCTTAAAGTCTTGTATTAGAAGACGCAGCCATTTCAGTGAGCAATCAACTGAGTACACATGGTAAAATCACACCAGCTTGTGTGATCCAAAGATGATGATGTCAAATCCAAGTATGACACTGGGAAAAGTATCAGCACTTAAATTGTGAACACTCAATTTGTAGAAGGCTCTGAGGACAGTGGGAGTCCAGTATCCATCTGCAGAGCATCTAGTCAAAGCAAACCTCTGGGAGATCCCCTCTGGCCACAGACATGTGACTCCAACAGCTCTATGAACAAACAGAGATTGCTGTAAACTTGATTATGGTGGATAGAACAAAAGTTATCATATGATACTTTGTCAGTTCCTCTCCCTTAGACCCAACATGAATTTGCTCTGGGGTCAACTATTTCCTGCTTGTTTCATGACAGAAATGTCTTCTTTAACTTTTTAAAAATTGCTGATTGCCTTTTCTTTCTTAATTTTAATTTTAATTTTTTTCAATGATTTTATTGGAGGCTATAACAGCTCTTATAACATTCAATACATCATTTGTATCAAGTATATTTGTACACATGTTGCCATCTTCATTTCCAAATATTTTCTACTTGAGCTCTTGGTATAAGCTACTCCTTCTCCCTTCCTTCTTTCAATAAATAATTTTAGAAATCATTTATTGAGGGCTCATACAACTCCCATCATGAGCTATACACACATCAATTGTATGCAGGCCACATTTGCACACTTGTTGTCATCAATACTCTTAAAACATCCTCCTCCACTTAGACCCTCAGTACCAGTTCCCCCTATTTCACTTCCCTCCACATCCCCCATGGCCCCCTAGTGTAAAATTTGTTATTACCTTTTCATATCATACACTGTCCAATGTGTCCCTTCAGTCACTTCCCCGTTGTCCATACCCCAGAGAGGATGTTATATGGAGATCCCTGATATCGGTTCCTCCTTTCTATCTGGTGCTTGGGACATTGGATTAAAAAGATTACCTGGACTGCGAGCATAAATCTGCTTTCATCCTGGGCTTTATTCTTTTTTTTTCTTTTTTCTTTTTGGTCTTTATTCTTATAATGGTGAACTGATACATATTTTCCCTTCTCCGAGTGACTAATTTCAAAAAGCGTACTGATTTCCAGACCCATCCATGTCATGAGGTGTTTCATTGTGGTTGCAGGATATTCCACTGTGTACCAGAGTTTCCTTGTTTCCTATTTTTCTGCTGTTGGGCATTTGGGCTATTTCCAGCTTTTTGTTATTGTGAAACGTGCTTCAAATAACATGGAAGTACATAGTTGTTTTTTGCTTTGTTTTGTTTTTGTGCTCTTATTTTTGGGGGTATAGGCACAGAAAAGGTCTTGCTGGATTTTATAGTTAGTATTTCTATTTTTCAATGTTTGATGTGCCATCATACTGCTTTCCACAAGGGTTGCCCAAGTTTACAAGTCCAACAACAAGGTATAAGAGTTCCATTGTCTCCACATACTCTTCAGCATTTGTTGTTCTCTCGTTTTTTTGAATTGAGCTATTGCTGGGGGTGTAAGGTATTATCTCAACATTGTTTTGATTTGCATTTCCCAGATGATTAGTGATTGTGAGAATTTCCTCATGTGTTTTTTAGTCATTCAAGTGTCCTCCCTGGTGAATTGTCTACTCTTGTTCTTTGCTCACCTTTAAGTGAGATTTTTTTTCTTATTAAGTGGTTGCAGAATTCTATATATTTTAACAATGAGTTCTTTGTTGTGGGCAAGACAACTTTTAATAAGGGTGTTTGAGATGAGGAAGTTAATTGCATTTGGCTGACGTCAAGGCCAGGAGTCTTAGTGATGAGGAGAAAGACTGCAGGAGGAGAATCTGCATAAATGACCTAGAACAGTGGCTGGCAAACTGCATCTCATGAGTCATATGCAGCTCTCTCAGTGTGAACATGGGGCTCTGCAGTAACATTGAAAACATTTGAAGGTTATGATTTCAGATCACAGTGATTCCATTTGTTTGAAAAAACATTTCAGGCTCTTGAGTGATTTTAAAGCTGTTAAGAGGAATAGGAATGGCTCTTCAGTCGCAAGAACTTGCTGCCCCCTGTCCTAGAACAACCAAAATTCACTCTCAGTGAGTACATACTGATTTATAGGAGTGCTACATCAGCTTTCCAAGGATGTAAAATTTTACATCAGTTTTCCAAGGATGTAAATTTTTTTTTGTTTTTAAAAAATTTTTCCTCAACAGTTTCATTGGCAAGTTATTAACATATAAGTCAACTGTTCAATCATTCAATCATATCAAGAAGAATTGTACAATCACCCTCACATCAATTTATTTTCAAACATTCCCTTTCCCTTCATTAAATCATCTCCAAGATGAGCTATTCAACCACAGTCCATTCGAGTGGTCCCTCCCCCTCGTGTCCATCATTTACTTCCAAGATCCCCTTACCCACCTTCCCATCATCTACTCTATTTCCTATAATTCCAAGTATCAGTTATTCTTGTGATGCATTCATTCCCCCTGTGAAGATAACCCAAACCCTCACAACTGAACCAATAGACAGTATCATAAATGAAGAAAAGACTGAGGCTGGAGAAGGTTCAAGGGCTCAAGTCGAAAGAAAATGTTTCGAAAAGGATGATGACAATAGTTGTACAAATGTGCTTGACACAAGGCATGTATGGATTGTTATAAGAGCTGTAAGAGCCTCCAATAAAATGATTTTTTAAAAGAAAAAACTAACATTCTTCATAAAGTTGAGGAGCAGGGAAAAGGGGGAGAGAGGAATACCCTCAAGAAGAGATTGCAATAGATGAAATGAAACAGAATGTGCATGCTCTATTAACTGTAGAGCTATGCTTTTCTTTGTAGATCTTCACTTAATTCACAGCAGAAAGGTTTTTTAAATTGATGGATCATCTTGACAAGAATATGCCATGATGGTCTGAGATAAGAAAAACAAACAAACAACCATTGCTATCAAGTTGATTATGAATCACCATAACCCTATTGAACAGGGTAGAACTGCCCCCTATATTTTCCAAGGCTGCAATCTTATGGAAATAGGCTGCCAACATCTTTTTGGTGCGGAGTGGCAGGTGGATTCAAACCACTGATCTTTGCGTTACTAGTCTAGCTGTTGACTGTTGTCAGTAGATTCTCCACGATCACTTTGATTCTAAGCTAGACCTGGACATGAAATATCTCAGCCTTCACTTGCCATGGATATGAAAATAGACTATCCCATGTGGTAAAATCATTTATTTAAATATTGGTGTAACTGTTAGCCATCCAGCCCCCACATTCTGGGCAGGACATGTGAGGACACAGTTGCTTTCAAAATAAGGTTGGAAGTGGTTAAAAATATTCCCTTATCTGTGAAACTTCTGTTTAATTCCTTTGCCCATCTCCTCAGTGGGCAGTTAGTTTTGCTCTTTTTGGAAGCTATCAGGGTATTGGAGATTTTAGTAATAAGACCTTTATCTGATTTGTCATTGCCAAAGATGTTTTCCCAGTCTGTCTGCTCTCTTATTACTCTCTTGGTGAATTCTTTCGATGTGCACAAGTGTTTAATCTTTAAGATACAAGGTAGGAGCTATGAAATATGCAACCTTCCTCTAGTTCCCATGCTGCCTCCCACCCACTATCATGACCCCAATTCTACCACATAAACCCAGCTAGACCAGGAGACGTACAGTGAAGTTGGAAACATAGGAAACTTAGGATAGATGATCCATCAAGACTAGTGATGGGAGTGGTAATACCAGGAGGGTGGAGGGATGGAGGAATGGAGAGGGAGAGCCAACTTCAGGGATCTACACGTAGCCTCCTGTCTGGGGCATGGACAACAGGGAAGTGAGTGTTGGGACACATTGTACAGTGTACAGGATGAAAAAATAATTTGTAAATTACTAAGGGTTCAAGGGGAAGGGGGGGAGGAAGGGTAATATAGGGGGCAGATAATGGGGGCCTGGAGGGAGGGAGAATGTTTTGAGAGTGATGATGGCAATGGGTGGGTAAAAGTGGCCTGAATACAACTGATGTTGTTGGGGATTGTGATGGGAGTTGTAGGGGCCCCCCAATAAAATGATTAATTTTTTTAAAAAGGGGGGGAGGGAAAGGGGAGGGTTTTTTTTAAAGGGGTTCGTATCAAGGGCTCAGGTGGAAAATATTGGGAAAAGTATGTGGAAATATATGTGCAAATGTGCTTGATACAAATGATGTACTGAATGTTGTAGTAGCTGTAAGAGCCCCCAATAAAATTTAATTAAAAAAAATGATTTTATGGTTGGCGGGTCACCACAACCTCCTACCCATCCCCACGATCATGACCCCAGTTTTACCTTACAAATTCGGCTAGACCAGAGCTTGTACACTGGTACACATAAGAGGTCTTGACACTTGGAATCCAGGACAGGTCAACCCCCAGGAACAGAAATGGGAGTAGAAAGACTATGAGGGTAGTGGAAAGGTAGGGACAGAAAGGGGGGGAACTGATGGTGATGATCGATGTATAACACACACACACCCCACCCCAGTGATGAACAGCAGAAACATGGTTAAAGAGGCACAGTGGATGGTGTAAAATATGATAATAGGCCGAGACCCTGTGGCGCCGTGGTTGTGTGTGGGACTGTGGCGGTTCAAATCCAGCAGCAGCTCTCCAGGAGCAAAGCTGGGCCTCCCACTCCTACCAGAGGGCAGTGATGCCTATATATATATATATATATATATATATATATATATATATATATATATATAATAGTAATTTATAATTTATCAAGGGTTCATGAGGGTGAGAAGATAGAAGTGTGGGAAGAGGGAGGAAAACATGAGGAGCTGATACCAAGAGTTCAAGTAGAAAGAAAACATTTTAAAAAGGATGATGGCAACATATGTACACATGTGCCTGACATATGGATGCGTATACATTGATGTAAGAGCTGTGGGAGCCTCCAATAAGATGTCTGTTTTTGTTTTTTGTTTTGGGGGGGGGCATCACTGCCCTCAGGTGGTGGGAGTAGGAGGTCCAGCCTTTGCTCCGTGGAGCTGGAATCGAACCTCCATCCCAGTGGGCCACAGTCCCGCGCACAACCACTACGCCACTGGGGCTCAGCCATTTGCTTTGTTTTTAAAGAAGCAGCTGGTAGACTTGAACTGCCAACCTTTCAGTTGGTTGTGCCTTAACCAATGCACCACCAGAGCTCCTAAATTGGAAGAAGATCCTGAGAACTGCTAAGCTGGTCCTCTTTGCGGTGGTTTTGCTAAGCATGACCATGGGAGTGCAGCCCAACGCATCATCGCTGCGCCACTGCCAACAGGCTAGTTTGTACCTAATTATGAAACTGTAGTGAGCAATTTCACTTTAAATCACACACACACACACACACACACACACAAGATTCTGCTTCTAGAAGGCCATGGATGAAGGCGGAAGTCCACAATCCATTTGCTGTATCCCCACAGGGATTAACTTCCTGGTGAATCCCCTCTGACTGCCATCCAGGGATATGAAGAGCTGGCTATCAGACAGAAAGCATTGTAAAGTCGATTATGGCAAATGTAATGAGGCTGAAATGTAATCCCTTATCATTTGATCTCCTTTTTGGACCCATTTTAAAGTCTCGGTTGTTTAATATTTTCTGCTTTCTCCTTGATGAAGGTTTTTCTGTGTTTACTTTAGTCGCAGTTGGTCTTTGCTGGTTTGTGGCTTTGTGTGATTTTGTATGGTTGTGCTCTGTTTGGTGTGATTTTCTGTATGTGAAATCCAGGACAGCGAGATCTCTAGAGAGAGTAAGTGGTCAGGAGCATGATGGGGGAGAGTAAGGGCAAAAGGGGCATTACCAACAATGAATATGAGAAGAAAAACGTTATGAAATTGATTGTGGTGGTGATCAAACAAATCTTCTTACTATGATCAGACTATTAAATTATATGATTTGTGAAGTACATGCCAATGCCAATTAAAAAAATCTATTTTTAAGAAGAGTCTGCTTCTCAGAATGGCCGGCCTTGGTCTCTCCCACCTCCACACTGTCTTTCCACAGAATCAAAACCTCTTTTGAAATTCACAATCCCTGACAGTGATGGAGTACTCAGTAAGCAAAGTAGGTTCAGGTCTACTTGGGCTTATTTATTGATCTGTAATCAACATTACAACTTACGATGATGCATAAGGAAGCCTGTGCTTCCCTAGTTTCCTGAGTAACTTACCCCTGGGTGGGGACTGGAAAAACGCATGGTCCAGGAAGATGCATGCTGACATACCAGGGGGGCTGTGCTGCGCAGTGTAGGGGGCTTGGCAGTAACCCTGGTCACTCTACCTATAAGATACCAGTAGCAACCAGTCTTGACTTATAACTACAAAAATGTCCCCAGATTTTAACAAGTGTCTTCTGGAGAGGAGGAAGTCAAAGCCAGGTTGGGTACCCCTGGTCTAGAAACTCCTCCCATGCTCCAGGAAATAGTAACTTGGTCAATGCGGGCAAAACTATAAGACTTGTCTGTGTGTCCCTCTAGGAAAGAGGGAAGCGGTCTCTTTCTAAGGGACAAGCATTAGGACAAAACACTACCAACCACCAAGAGAGGGTTTTGCTGAATCAAGAGTGAAAGCAGAATCCCTGTGGAGGGGCAGCTGGGGCAGGGTGTGGGGTAGAGGGTGGAGAAATAGAATTCCAAGATTGACCCACTGTCCCCCACACTGTGAACAGGTAGTGTCGGCCATGACTGGCATCCCAAGGATCCAAGCTCATGACAAGACACAAGAGTTTGGCTGAAACCACCGGTTTCCCATGACCTTGGCTTGGATTCAAAGGTCAGCTTTCTCTGAATCTGGGAACCATTTGAAAAGGAGTGTCCTGACCCCCAACACCCCTTACTGGGTAGGTCCTCAATCAGGCAGAAAGACTCCCCACTTCAGGGCTTACCTCCTGTCCCATCTGGAGAGAAATGAAAAAAAACAAACTTCACTTCTTGCCAGCCTACTACCTTCTTCCAAGCAAAAGAAAAGCAGCCTTTAAAGTCAGTGTCTGTGTTCTTGGAAAACCCAGTACACAGGGCAGGAGGTGACAAAGGCTCCTGCTCTTCTCTATTGAGGAAAATAACAGACCTGCTGCAGCCACTCTGGCTCAAAGACGAATCGGCTGGAGTAACAACAGCACTACGAAAATAACATCAAACTATGGAAATTTTCAATCAAAGGACAATAAAGGAAAGAAATAGATCATGCTAAAAGCAGATAAAGACTGTCTTGGAAAAAGACATGGCCCAGGAAACAGAAAAACAATTAGACTACAAATGCACTGCCAGCCCAAAGAAATTAAAATGAGATGATACTTCAACAGAATATTATTAGCGTTGCAAGTCAAAGTAAGAAATTAAGCACCCGAATAATAGCATTCACTCGACTATTATTAAATAGATAAGGAAAGCCAAGAACAAAACTGACAGCAGAAACGAGGTTGAGGGTGTTACGAGAGGCACTGAAAAAAATCACCCAGAATGCAAAGCAAAAGTTCACCTTAGAGTTGGGGTCCAGAAATTTTACTTTGTCAAAGGCTATGTGGATAATTAGGACATCTTTCGCTGCATTCGAATTATGGTGCTGACAAAGACTATTGAAAATACCATGGACTACCAGGAGAACAAACACATCTCTCATGGAAGAAGTACAGCCAGAGTGTCTTGCAAAGGCGGGGAGGGTGAGACTTGGTCTCACGCACTTTGGACACGGTGTCAGGAGAGACCAGTCCCCGGAGAAGGACACTGTGCTTGGTAAGTTAAAGAACTACAAAAAGGAGGAAGACCTTGGACAAGATGGACTGACACCATGGTTGGACTAGTGAGCGCAGGCATGAGGACAATTATCAGAATGGCGCAGGACTGGGCATTGTTCCATTCGGTCATTCCTGGGATTGCTAGGCATCGAAATGAGAGCACCTTCCCATAACATTACTCACTCAGAGGCTAGAGGGATTCCACGGTGAATGAACTTGACCCTGATGGGATGGCAGAGAGGCTTCTCTTTGGGAAGTGGTGGAGTGGTTTCGCAGGTCTTCGAAAGACAGATGTCCTGCCCCTTCGCCTTCCCGGAGATGAGGGTTATGCATGGCAGACTGTGACATGATGGCAGCAGTGTGGCTGCAGCACTAGAATCTGCCCAACTTCTGCAGTGATCAAGACAGAGAAGAACTCCTCTGAGGCGGAGTCAGTCAAACCTCCCTCTACCCTTCAACCTTTTAGCCTATTCCGGCACCAGCCATCTCTCCGATGGCACGCACAAGCTCTGCTTCTCTTCAGGGCTCCGTAATCCATTGCAGTCCCCACCCAGAACTCACAGGCCAGTCTTAGGGCTGAACCACTGCCTTGTACCAGATCTAGGAAGGAAGTTCCAGGACACATCTCAGGGTCAGAATCAGGATCCAGGTGAGGAAGCCCAGAGGCTAAGTCTCCCCTCCTCAGTGCTGACCCTCCCCTCTCAGGACAGGTTCTGCTGGGCCCTGCTCTCTTTTTCCACCAACTCTGTCACAGGGTCCTTTCCAGACCTTTTGCACTGGCTTCCCCCTGGCTCCCTTCTGAGCCTGCCATCATCTTCGAGGCTGTAGCCCTTGACCTGTGTCTCAGCTCTTTCAGGAAGCTCCCTGCTTCTTTTCTCTCAGCTTCTTTTTTTTTTTTTGGGGGGGGGGGGGCTCACTGCTCTCCGGTGGTGGGAGTAGGAGGCCCAGCCCCACTGCTGGAATTGAACCTCCGTCCCAGTGGGCCGCAGTCCCGCGCACAACCACTACGCCACTGGGGCTCAGCCCTCTCTCAGCTTCTTATGCCCTCCTTGGCTCCTTTAGATTTCTTCCTGCTTCCAGTCAGAAAAACCTCTGTAGGACTTGGTTAAACAGATATCCACCCAAACTTCTCCATTTCAAAGCACAGACCTCTCAACAGGGCCACAAACTAACCAATTCCTTCCTGGAGGTCACAAACACTTCATTTGCATCATAAGCTACAGAGACTTCATTTGCATAATATCTCGATCTATTCCCACAAGGACCCTACCCATCACAGGGCAGACTAAAACAGACTAACCCAGCCAGGAGAGGACAAAAATGTAGCAGACCACAGATTGTTTGCAACTCACCGAGGACATGTGGATCGATCGGAACAAACATGAACAAATCTTCTAGGGCAGAAAACAAGTGCAGAGGTAACGCCTGGGAACTGAGGGAACAGGGGGAAAAATCTCTCAAACTATGTTTTCAACAGAACCACGGCAAAGGGCCACCAAGAGGAATTCATTTTACCACAGACGATGGAGGCAAGCGCACAGAGAAGAATCATCCTTAAGGAAGAGAACAGAGTAAATAATGTATAAAAATAGTCCATTGCCTCATAAAAGAAGACTGAATGTGCAGAAGGAAAGCGCATGCAGCATTCCAAAAGAACACTAGAGAAAGATGAAAGTGTAGATATCTTCTGGTAAAAAATATCTACAAAATATCTCTTACCTACAAGAGAAAGAACATCAGGCTGCCCTTATCAATTTTACCACATTAACATTTGATGGCAGAAGAACCAAGTGACATCTCCCAGGTTTCTGAGGAGACCAAACTAGCATTTAAGAACTTTATACCCAATGAAGCTTTTGTTTACATTTGATATGGGATAATGGGATCCACCAGCATTTATCTTAGTTTGGTAATTTTTAATAATATATATCTTTTTTAATATTCGAAATGAGTCAGGAAGACAGATGCTTTGAGGGAAAGGGCAAGACAAGAACCTTGAACCTTTTTGAATGTACAGACTCCATAAGGGTTGAAATGAATTTTTAATAAAAATGCAGGCAATTAACTTCCTAGAATTTAGTTGACCTTATGTAAAAAGAAGCACCAAGGTGTGTTGTGTTAGATGTTGGTGCTGACGCAGAACAACCCTATATCCCACAGACGGAAACACCACCCGACCCAGTTCCATCCTCACAATGACTACAATGGGGAAGCCCAGTGTTGTAGTCAGCTTACCAATCCACCTTGCCAAGGCTCTTTCTCACTGCCCCTCTTCTTTACCAAGCATGATGTCCTTTTCCAGGGACCAGACTCTCTTGAGGACATATCCAAAGGGACTTGCGTGTCTTCCAACCTGGGAGGAGAGGTGTTCCTCCTCTGGCATTGTGTCTGACAGTGTCCTGCTGCTAATCCATAAGGTTTCTAGTCGGTAATTCCCCTGAAATGGACTGCCTAACCCTTCTTTGTAGCACATTCTTTGTCTAGAAACTCTGCTGAAACATATTCCCTTTGGGTGACACTGTTGTCATTGGAAATACCAGTGACATGCCTTTCAATATCACAACACACAAGCCACCCCAGTATGACAAACTAACAGAGGATTAGACTAGAATTCCCATAATGATTGGGCTGTCATAAAAAAGCTCAGATCCTGACAAGATTGGAATGCGGAAGAAACATGGATGTACTGATTATTGTCTTCTTTAATAGTTAAGAATCTGCATATGAGAGGACTTCAGGGAGTTGTTGGGAAAATCCCATTGTTTCTAATTTCATTTTCCATGAACTTTTAAAAGTCTCTTCACAAGTGAGGATATGTCAAAAAGTATTGCTACAATAGTATAAATACCTTTTGTTTTATGTGTCTTTAGACACCTTTTGTGATAGTTACACAATTTCATGTCAACTTGCTAAAAGAATGAAGACTTGGAATGTAACCTGCCAATCAGTCTAACCTGATGATCCCTCCTTGTGGGCAAAGCCTTCTCATGAGAATTCTGAGAACTTCCTCTCTTCCTCCCGAGAGGTGGGACATACTCTCTGCTTCCCCTTCCTGTTGAAAAGTCACATGGAGTCACACTGATGGCAGCCATAGCCTTGGAGATTCATACACTGCCATTGAATCCACAGGACTTTCCATCCACCCACCACCATGTGATCTTCTTGTATTGAGCATCAGTGCATGTGCTGCGTTAGTCTGAAGAGGAGTGCATGGGCTAATACCAGACTTATGGGCTATTATTAACTTATGGTCTTGATCTGGACTGGGCTGGCATGTTTTATGGATGCATAATTACTTCTTGATAGAAATATCTCTCTTACCCGCATATGAATGAATGTCTCTGGATTTGTTTCTCTAGTCAACCCAGCCTAACACACCATTATAAACAAACGTGTCAAGATGTGAAGCTATTGCCTCCATCTAGTAGTCTCTACAGTTTTTCCTTCTTGGAAGAATTCTACATTCTTCAATGTATATCACGTCAAATCAGTAGATTGGATATCCTCCCAAACTCAGGCTCACATCCATTGTGCTTCTGCTTCATAGCAGCCCACTAGGGTGGAATGGCCCCTTTGGGTTTCTGAGACTGTAAATCTTTACAGGGGCAGACAGCCTCAGAGACGCTGGTGGGTTCAAACTGCACAACATGTGGTAGCAGGCCCATGCCTAATCCACTAGGCCTCAAAGTCTCCTTTGGGTACCCTCGAGGGACCCAAAATGTGTTCCCTTGAAACGCTCTTTGAGTTTGAAGATCAAAATGAAGTATGAAGGGACAAGACCAGAGCTGAGGTTGGTGGATATGATTTCCTCATGAAATCCTCATAGGACGGGCCTTTTTACTACCAAAGAAGGAGCAGGTGAGTTTGGGGGGGTGGAGGGAGCGGAGGGAGGGGGAACACAAACCCTCGGCACAACTTTCCTGGTCTTTTCCTTTCACCAATGCAGACTACAGTTTTCGTAGACCTTAATAATGAGCCCAAGTGATCCACTTGTGTCCTTCAAGAAAATCTATCAAGATCTTAGCCTTTTGGAATCTCCCCCAAACCATCACCTTCTATGCTGACCTCTCTGCTTTTAACTTAACAGGGTCACCAGATCCTCTCAGAAGCCACTGTTTGGGATGGACATCCCCCCGCCATGCCCCGGGAGCCTAACAAGAATGAGAGAAGCGCATACTGAAAGAACTTCTCTTCAGCCACCCACGACTCAAAGCGCCACGTTTAAACACATTTTGCTTGGAACCAACTGGTGCGGGTATGGAGTGGAACCTTCTTCATGCAGTCCTGTCCGACTTGGTCTCGTGCTCTGACACATTGTTCTGTTCCTTGAGCTGAGAAACGAAGAACAAGAAGAGAAGCTCGAGTATGTTCTCTTTAAAATGAAAACACATTTCACAAGCTCTATGAGTTGGGAACACAGGAACTGGGAGGGAGAGGAGAAGGGCTGGAGAGAATTTGAAAAGAGAACAATTTTCAAAGCCTACCGTGCAAATACAGATGGAAAGAAACCAGGCTCCATTATCACCAGACAAGGCTGAGTTGATGCCAGAAATTATTAAATGAGACAAAGCATGACTCATACTGATAAAAGATATAAAACACAAGAAAGATAACTGCCATGGGACTTGGTGTTCCAGATAATTTAGCATCAAACGGCATGAAGCAAAAAGCTTATCTACAGTTTTTATCTCAATTTTTATTTAGGCTTTATCTAAATACAAGGTGAAACCAATAGAATATAAGACTCAGAAACTTCAGCTGCCTTTTTACCATTTTGTTGCGACTGGTAGTATAAATAATTAAGGATATAAGTAAGAATTTATAAAAATTAATCAAATATATGTATGTCCCTATTTACACAGACAGAGGAACTATTCCCCTTACTTCTATGCCAATAGAATGCTGGCAGAACCTTGATTTGCAGGAACCCTAGAAATTAAAAAAGTAGATTGTTTATTGCACATACACACTGATTTTGAAGCAACAGAAACATAACGAACACAGAGGCCAAACAAATAAGGAAGTATGGAGAAATTTCTTCCCCTCAACAATTTTGGTCTCAAAAAAGAAATTGACTTAAACCGCCAACAAATACTAGCAGCTTGTCCCCAGAATTCAATAGTGTGTGACCAAAACGTAATTTTCAGATGCAAATCCATGTGGCTCTTAGCAAGCCATCTCAGTGACACAGTCCATCATTCTACCAGGTTCCCGCAGGAAAGCCTTTCTGGGAGCTCTGGAGGAATGCATGTTTCCAAGTTCCCCAGACTCATCCTTCTGCTGAATGCTCCTCTCCCTCCTCATCCACCTTCTTCTCCCTCCCTTCTTCTTTCCCTCTTCATAGACACCCCAGGGCTCTCCCTGTGAGGACAAACCTGTTCTGTCCTCCATTGACAGTCCTGATGTCACACCTCCGCATGGGTGCTAACGGCCACAGACCTGGAAATCTCCCTCACACCCACACAGAACATCGATGTTATGTGCAATGATTTCAAAGTTAAATTGACCAAAAAAGAGAGTGCTCCAAACCATTTGGAAGGATGAGGCTTTCTGACTTCTTTTTTAAAAATCATTTTATCGCCCCCCCCCCTACAACTCTTATCACAATCTATCCATCCATCCATCCATCCACTGTGTCAAGCACATGCGTATATATTTTTTGTTTGGGGTCAAACAGCCCTCTGGTGGGAGTGGGAAGCCCAGCCTTGCTCCTGGAGAGTTGCTGCTGGATTTCAACCGCCAAGCCAGTGGGCTGCAGTCCCGCATTCAACCGCTACGCCACCGGGGCTCAGCCCACATATGTGTATATTTGTTGCCATTATCATTCTCAGAACATTTGCTTTCTACTTGAGCCCTTGGTATCAGTGCCTCATTCCCCCCTCCTTAACCCCCATGAACCCTGGATAATTTATAAAGTATTATCATCTTCTCAAGTGATAAGAAAGTATTTCCCAAACATCAAACAAGGGACAAGCTGATAACGCCACTCAACTAAATGACATCAAGCGGTTCTAATTCACAGCAACCCTGCAGCAGGGGGTAGACGTGTCCCTGTGGGTTTCTATGACTGTCATTTCTTACAGGAGTGGAAAGCCTCCTCTTCCTCCTGCAGAGCAGCTGATGGTTTCAAACTGCCAACTCTGTGGTTCGCAGCCCAAAGTGAAACTCACTACCCCACCAGCATACCACCACCACAGCAGGCCTTCATGGCTATGTGGTCAATGCCTACCATAAAATATCCAAGCAAATTGTGCTCTGTGACCACAAAGACAGGGCCAGCTATACTTGATAGGAAATCTATCAACATGGTTCACCAGATGGATAGGTCGAAAGTGAAAAATGACAGAATCATTTCCTTAGAAAACAAGTACTGGTTTTATAAAAATGAAATGCCTGTGTCTGATGAAAAGGAGTTAAAATTATTTCATGACACTAATAAGTCTATCTGGCTATTGAGATCTCTAAACAGCTGGTGGCGTGGTAGGCTACATGTTGGACTGCTAACCCCAAGGTCAGTAGTTCAATACCACGAGCGGCTTCTGGTGAAAGATAAGGCTTCTACTTCCATAAAGACTTAGAGTCTCTGAAACCCACAGGGGCAGTTCTACGCTGGACTATAGCAGCTCTAGAAATTAACTCAAGGGCAGTGGGTTACTTAGATATCTGTTGGATGGGGAGATTCACAGTCTCCAATAGCCCGCATCTTACTCAAAGGTTAAGCAATAGGAGCATTTCTGATAAAACATAAATAAGACTGGGACATCCACAAGTAGAAAAGAAAGCAAAATAAAACAGAAGTGTGAGAAAGGAGGCAAAAGGAAAACATTCATGAGTTATATCACTTCTTGGGTAGAAAATCCAAGAGCATCAAATGATAAATGATTAGAAATAATGCAAGAGTTCAGGAAAATGACTCATGAAAGAATTCTAAATAATCATAATCATTAATAGTTATCCAGAACTTAACTATGCATCCAGGACATTGCCACATAATCAGAGTCTTTCTTTTTCCTGTGTTCTAAATGAGACTCAGAGTGGCAACTTCTTCAGCCTACAGTCACACAGCCTGTGAGTGATGCAGCCAGAATAGAACCCCGGAGAGTCCCACTCCATGGCCCTTATACTTAACCATTAAGGGTTACTTCTTCCCAATAGCTTCACATCTACAAGGAATAGCTAGCAAGAAAAGATGATCGCAAGAATGACTTATTTCACAACAGCATCAAAAACAAGGGAACACTTAGGAAGGAACCTAGCAGGGAGTGGCAGAAACGATAATGCAGAGAACTACTACGTAGGGGCACAAAATAGCTAAGAAGAGACTTGCAGACACAGTGAGAGATACCCCTTTCACAGTAGACCTAACATCATAAAAATATAAATCCTCCCTAGATTCACCTAAAATTCAACACAACCCAAGTTAAAACCTAAAAAAATAATTCGGGGAAGTCTTGACAGTATAATTGTAAAATTGGCCAAGAAAATGAGCAGATAGAGCTGTAAAAAACCTCTTTAAAAATAACGAACAACGAGAATGTTCCCCACCATGTGTTAAAATCATGTACTATAATACTATAGAGGAGTTCTGGCAGCGTTGTTGGATAAGCATTGGACTAACAGCTTCAAGGTGGGTAGTTCAAACCCACTAGTCACCCTTTGGGAGAAGATGAAGCTATCTGCTCCCGGGAAGATTTACAGCCTTGGACCCTATACAGGGTTGCTATGGGTTAGAATCCCATAGTGACCCTGGGTTATACAACTACAGTAATCAAACAAAGTAGTAATGTCACCTAACTCAAAAACTCACTGTCATCGAGTTGATACCTCAGATAGTAGTGAGGATTATGGTGCCAACCTAGCCAATCAATACATATGGATTAATTGAAGGGCAGAGAGTTCAATGGCCCCATGAGCCACACCTTTCTAGTTCTCAGATGCAGCTTCCTTAACCAGTTCCCGGCTTCAGCTTGCGTTCCTGTAAGACATCCCTGAGGAAAAGCCACACGCGCTTACCCTGATGCAGCCCTGGGTGCTGGAGAAGCCACATGCAGACCCCTGCCAGCGCTGAAATGCTTACACCGCCCCTGAATTCAAAGACTTTCTACCCATTGGCCTGCAACTTTCTATCCACTGGATTCAAAGACTTTCTACCCACTCCTGTATTTGACACCATTGTGTATGTTTTGTGGGTTTGAGAAGAATTTTGTAGATTGGGTCAGACATATGAGAACGAAGTTGGATTTATGAGTTCAGAATGGAGTGGGTTGGGAAGCTTTTTGAATGTCCACTTGCCCTATTTATAAAACTCTCTTATACTGATAGGAGTTTCTGTGGATTTGTTTCTCTAGTCTACCCAGACTAATCTACAGGAGGGTTGATACCTGTAGAACAGCTGACCATGTGACTAGCATCCCACGTGGAATCTAAAGAGATAACTAAATCAGTGATATGGAATGGAGAGTCCAGAGAAAGTCCAAGATGGAAGAAATGAGCCTATGTTATCTCATTGTACTCCAAAGTAAGTACATATTCAATGTCTGAAGGAGACAAGTCAAAAACTGCACAGAATCAGGTACGAAGTGGGGCGGGGGGGTCCCAACTGGCCAGAGATAGGACAATTGAGCATCAAAACAAATAGTGATAGAAATGGATTTATTAAAGACAAATACACAAGCTCCTACTGAGAAGAATCAATTTGTAAATGAGGTGGGGGGGGGAGAAAACTTTTCTTTCATTAAAAAAAATAATTTTATTGGGGACTCTCACCACTCATAACAGTTCATATGTCGATTGGATCAAGCACATTTGTACCTATGTTGCCATCATCATTTTCCAAACATTTACTTTCTATTTGAGTCCTTGATACCAGCAACTCCTTTTTCCCTCCTTACCCCCAGCTCCCATCCTCATGACCCTTTGATAAATTATAAATTATTATTGTTTCCATATCTTACACTAACCACTGTCTCCCTTCACCCATGTTTCTGTCTTTCATCTCCCTGGGATTGATTCCCCTTTCCTCTCCTCCCTACCCTACCTTCCTCCTACTCTCCTGATATGGCTACTTCCATTTATGTTCCTGGGCAGTTTATCTGACCTGGATCCCATGTATCATGAGCTCTTATGTGTAGCAGTGTGCATGCTCTGATCTAACTAGAAGTGAAAGGCAGAACTGGGTTCATGACAATAGGGTATAAGGAAGCCTCAAAGAACCAGACGACTATTGTGTGTTTCCTTGGGGCTATGCTGTGTCCTGATTGACTCCTCTTTCCCTTGTGACCCATCTGTGAGAGGATATCCTCAAAGATGGGTTTTGCATCTTTGCTAAGAAGCCCCCTCACTCTCAACGATATATTTTTTTGTTTGTTTGGAGTCTTCTGGTGCCTCCTACCCAATCCTGTCAATAATGCCTCATGATTGCACAGTCTGGTGTGCTTCATCCATGTGAGTTTTTTTGCTTCTCTGCTGGTTGGCCACTTGTTTCACTTCAAGCCTTTAAAACTCCAGATGCTATATCCTTTGATAGCCAGGCACTATCAGCTTTCTTCACCACATTTGCTTATGTATCCATTATGTCTTCAGCAATGTAAGCATCACAGAATACCAGCTTATTAGAACAAAGTGTTCTTGTGTTGAGGGAGGGCTTGAGCAGATGCCCAAAGTCCATCCACTTTCTCAATGTATTGCCATATAAATATGTGTACATAGGCCAACTCCTCTATTTTTATGAATTAATGTTTACATACGTGCACTCCTATGTTTGTACCTCTACCCACAACTTTGTTTCCTAAATCTTTCTTCTATTTCCTTTTACCTTGCGCCTTTCCCACCATCACACTGGCCCTTCTTCTGCCTCTTAGCACTCAGATTACTGTTGCTGCAACACCACCAGAATCTCTAAGTCCTCCTCGATGTTGCTTTCAATTCCCTAGTTGTTGCCCTGTCTGTGGCATTGTTCTCCCAGCACTCCTCCCCCCTTCCCACGCCTCCTCCTGCCCCCAGATCCCTCCAAACTGTCTGTCCCATGCTTTCTCCTCAGGCTTGCTTCCCATACCTATTGTAGATTGGTTGGCAAAACAACAATAACAAAGATAAACAAAAAGAAAACGAAAGATTGAATAAAAAGAGAAGAAAGGACAAAAGCTGGCAAAACAAAAAGCAGAAAAGCGTGTATCGTTCCCGGCTTATCCGCTGCTTGAGAAAGCTTTTCTGACCATAGAACCTGGCCAACCTGTGCAGAAGAATGGTAAGCATTGTGGAAGGTCACCAGGAGGCGATTGTCACAGGCAAGACCATGGCGGCTAAGGCATATGGGTGAAGATTTAACGAGGACCCAGATATCGGCATCTCTCAGAAACCTTCCCCACAGCGTTTCAATCAACCACAGAAGGTAGGCGGCAAGTTTAAGCTGGAGAAATCTGGCTGACACCTACGTGGCCAGGTGAGTAAGGGTAACATCCAGACGGGATGAGTCACCATCGGGTACCTGTTGGTCAGATGAGAGGAAGAGCCAAACTTCGGTGCTGGGTTCTTCGGCCCAGGAAAGTGCAGCCTGAATCAGGACATGAGGATCCGGGCTAGAGGTCATCCTAAGGTTGTAAAGACTAGTCTGCTTGAAACCGTGAAGGACTCAGAAGAGAGGGAAAGGTGGAGGGAAATTAAGACCCATCATCACTAAAGGCTACACCTGTTCTTGGGGAAGATCCTGGACCAGAAAATCAAAGACAGTTGGAGCAGTTGGCGAGATCTGAATGGGGGGTGGGGGAGGGACTGTGGATTGGATGGCAGTTTTGGGCCAATATTGACTTCTTAATGTGGAGAGTCGCTTGGGGATCCTGTAGGAAGATGAATTCAATTTGGAGAAATGGGCACTGTGGCGTGTGGAGACTGTAGGCTGTCTTGCCTGCAGCTGCTCTCCAAAGCTTCAGAGAAAGAGTAACAGAAAGAGCACAAGGCAATGAAATGTTAATAATTAGGGGATCTGGGTGAGGGGTATGTGGACGTGCTTTGTATGGCTCTAGCAACGTTGGGAGGGGGGGTGAGGGGTGTGTGTGTGAATTTTCAGAATATATTATTCATAAATATATTCAATGTCAGGGAGGGAACAGAAAAATAGATTCTTTGGTAATGGAACTGTAAATTGCTGCAACCTATAGGGAGGGCAATTTGGCCAAGAGCTATGAAAATAAGTCTTTCTCTAAATCTAAAAAATGCAGAAAGAAGTATGCAAAGCTCTGTATGCCATAATGATGCTCGGTGCAGAATGAATAGGAACAGGAAAAGCTGGAAACCAACAAGTGCTCCTAAGTAGTGGTTGAATAAGTTAATCATGTCCACGTGACCAAACGCCCAGCCAGGGGGGATCAGCTACCATTGTTCAGTAGAAAATGGAGAGAGATGTTTATGAATGTTAGGTTTTTAAGAATAAATTGATTTACTAATTAATTTGGTCAGTAGCTTAGCAACTATTTCTTGAATCCTGCTATGTCTACATGGAACCCTGGTGGTGCCAGGGCTTAAGTACTGGGCTGCTAGCCTCAGGGTTGAGGATTCAAACCCACCAGTCATTCCTTGGGAGGAAGATGAGACTGCCCTAGCATATATTTATTGAATCCTGCTATGCTTACAGAGAGCCTGGGTATGTCGTGAATTAAGTGCTGGACTGCTAACCAGTAGGTTGAGGGTTCAAAGCTAACAGTCATGCTCAAAAGAAAGATGAGGCTGTCTGCTCACATAAAAATTTACAGTCTCAGAAATCTAAGAAGGGAAGGTGCATGGGGGCAGTTCTTCTCTCTCCTCAAATTCAAACTCACTGCCATCAATTCAATGGCAACTATTCCAACTCACATTGACTTTATAGGGTCGCATCTGTCTCCCACAAATGGCTGGTGGATTTGAACTGCTGGTCCTGGTGTTAAAAGTCCAGCGAATAATGGACTCTGCCACCAGGGGTCCTTAGTGTTCTAAAGGATCATTATGAATCCTACTGACCACCGTAACCGTGGGCTAGGTTTTAGGATTTGTGTCTCCATTACCAGTTAAAGGATTAATAAAGCCCAGACTCTTCCATTCGGGACCTCAAATTCTAGATGAGGAAAAAGACCTACAAGCAAGTATTGTGAAGGAGACATAAACAGAGTGCCATTGGGGGTGAGGGTGGGGAAGCATTCTCTGGGAGATAATGTGTGCGTGGGCATGCACAGAGACCGAAGGGATGGAGACAAAGGCATAGAGAAAAAAAATAACGGTCTTCCAAGCCCTTCATGGTGGTTGTGTCAGGAAACTGTCGTGGTCTGACTTGTTCACAGTGTACGTAATCTGGAGAGAGAAGCAATAGAAAGATCTGTGACAAAGAAGAACCACACAGCCAGCCTAATAGTACCTGCGCAGGAAACAAGTCAAAGTTGGGCCTTTGTCTTGAAAAATCTAGAGGCCGCTTTTCCCTGGGAGAGATGGAGCTAAATTATTATTAATTGCCGGTGTTGGCCTGAGTGCTTTGCCGCCTCTGCAGTTTTGAAAAGTAAACAAACATCTTGTTCTCAAGATAAACCCAAACTGTTTATATGTTGGTCTTCCTGAGAAAGGACCTGTTGTGACTCACCAGGGCTGAAGGGAGGAAGGGGAGGCCCCTCGAGGTTTGCCTGCTGCTGCTGCAGCCATCAAGCCCTGCTGGTTTGGGCCCTCCCCCCCTGGCACCTCTCAAAAGCACTTCCCTAAGTGGAAAGCCCTGAGGCCACAGACCTCCCCTCCTCACCCTAAACTCCACCGCTGACATTTTTCTCTTCACCCACCCCAGTGGAAGCAGTGGCTGTGGAAGGGAAAGTTCTCCCCTTCCCTGCGGGAGACCCCGGTTTGATTCCTAGTTAATGCACCCCATGACGGTCACGACCCACCTCTCAGTGGAGGTTGTGGGTCACGATGATGCCGAACATGTTTCAGTCGAGCTTCCAAACTAAGAGAGACGAGGAAAGAAGCCAGAGTCTGATGATCTACTTCTGAAAACCCATGAAAACCCTCATGGATCATCCCACCTGGATTACAGGGATGGTGGTGGGCCGGGTGTTGGTTTGGTCCTTTGGAGACGGGGCTTCCTCTGAGTTGTGGGTTAGCTCTTATAACCTGCTAACTTTCAACCATCTCTTGCCCACAGGCAGCTTTTCTTTCCCTTGTGCCTGTTGACTGCAAGTCAACCTCTTATGAGCAATGTCCATGACTTTGAAGCCCCGAAGGTTACACAGTGAGCTGCTAACCTCAAGGTGGGCAGTTCGAACCACCAGCCACCTTTCGGGAGAAAGATGTGGCTTTCTACTCCTGTCAAGATTCGGTCTCTCAGTTTCACCTTCTTCCTTTGTTCTAAAAACTAAGCCTGACATCTAGCTTTGACCATCATAGTATGTCTTATTTACCCCAGTGGGGGAAATCACTAAAAATGCTGTTTCATTTGGTACTATTGGAGAGTTGGTGGATTTTTTTTTAAAAGATCATTTTATTGGGGGCTCTTACAACTCTTACAACAATCCATACATCAATTGTATCAAACATATTTGTACATAGGCTGCCATCACTCATTTCTACATTTACTTTCTATTGAGCCCTTGGTATCATATTGAAACCCCCCCCCCACCGTAACCCCCATAGAGTGTACATTGTTGTTATCTTCAACTCTCACACAGACCTCTGTCTCCCTTCCCCCATGTTTTCTGCTGTTCTTTCCTTGTAGAGGGGTGTACAGTTATGTGTCAATCACTGCAATCAGTTACCCTTTTCTCCCTTCCTTTCCCACCCCCACCCCAATGTTGGTGAATTTTTAAACTGTGTGATCACTGAAATAAACTATATGGGCCGAGGGGGGAGAAAGATTGACAGTCTCAGAACTCCCCAGGGACAGTTCTCCATTTCCTATTTGGTTGTTATGAGTTGGGATTGATTCAAGGGTAGTGAGATGTTTTGTTTTTAATGACTTTGTCAACCATGAGAACTCACTGATATTTTCATACCATGTGATAGAAGTTGCTGACCTCTTTGGAGATCATTTACTTTTATCACCTCATCAACACGTTGATGCTAGTTAGACCTGCCCCTGACTCTTGTTATTTAATGTGCTTGTGAAAAAGCCCATTTATTACTGGATGAAAAATGGGTTTTTAAATATTTGGGGAACTGCATTTCTGTATCATTGGAACCCTTCGTCAGCCCGTGTATTTCATTTTGTGCATTCAGATTTGTTCAGCGATGAGGCTGATAGCTCCAAAAATTTAAGAGCTTCTGAAATTGTAAAGGGTTGAGGGCTCCAGAAGTTTTCACAGATAGATCACTCCACCCCCAACAAGGCAGCCTTTCATGGCCAGGCACTGTCCACTTAAAAGTATCCAGAGAACACTTTTTAATACTGAGCCTCCCTCCTCGGGGGGTGGAGCCAGAGGTACAGGAGAGGTTTCTCTCCCTTCACAGCCAGCATATCCCCCTCCACTGCTAGGCCCCCTCACCTTGCCAGTGTCCCAGGCCCCACCATCCATGCAGTATCCAGCAAGACCCCCGTCCTGACCTACTCATAAGACGATGGGCTATTCACTCTAAGGTCAGCAGTTCAAAGCCACCAGCTGCTCCATGAGAGAATGATGAGGCGTCCTGCTCCTATAAAAAGCCACCACCTCAGAAACTCACAAGGGATGTTTTATTCTGTCTTGGGAGAGTTGCCATCGACTCGATGGCCCTCATTTCTGTATATTTATTGTTTAACCTGAGTCCATCACCCCCACTTTACAGATGGATGGCTTAAAGAGGCCCAAGAGGTGGGCAGCCTGTCAGAACCACACATCTGAGGTAGGGGGGCTCCCAGCATCACCCTCCACCCTGACCCCCTTCTGTCGGCTGCTCCAAGGTGCCTACTGACCCCCATGGGTATGACGGGGGATGTGATGAGGCCCCAAGGGAGAAGAATGGGATCAGTGGCAAGGTAGGTTTGAGAATCGCCTTCATTCTGCTGTCCCGGCCCCAGCAGGCATCTGCTCCTCAAGTACTTCCCTGTGCCTCCCTAGCCCAGCCCTCCCCCTCCTTCACAACCCCCCCCCCACTAGCCCCCCCGCACAGTCAGGAGCATCAGAGTTTGTCAGTCCATATCTGACCTTCTACAACCTGTAGAAAGGGATTTGGCAGTAGGACATGCCAGATTCTTAAAAGTTGGTGTCTCTGACCCAGGCCTCCAGTCCTAGGTCTCTGTATACAGTACAAGGCAGGTGGGTAGCGATCTCCACCAGGGTGCAGACAAGCAGGAGCTGCCTCCCTGGGAGGGAAGCTGAGTCCACTGGGACTTCCCTGTGCCACGGGATTCTTCCAGCATGCCTGCAGGACAGGCGGCGTGTGGTGCACAGAGCAGGAAAACGGTCCGAGATAGGTGGGTTGGGGAGCCAGTGAGGTGCACACCAGGATTCAGACATGATGCCCCTGTCAGCTAAAAATAAGTCCACGTGTGTGCCTGTGTGCATGTGTGTCTGTGCATGTGTGTGCACAGAGCCCCTGCTCTCCTCTCCCCTTCTATGGCAAAAAGAACCTTTGCCCCCATCCCCCACCCTCATCCTCCATGATCACATTGCTCCTCTGCGGCCTGTGCTTCTCTCTCTCTCTCTCTCTCTCTCTCTCTCTCTCTCTCTCTCTCTCTCCCCCCCCCCCCCCCCCCTCTCCCTGGTGACTGAATTCAGGACCCAGGCTAATGATCCCGGTCATCTCCCCATCTCATGAACTTCAATCTAGACACACCCGCCGAGACCCATTTTCCATATCCAGTAACAGTGGGGACTGCTGGCAAGCCTACTGCTGCACAGAGAAGGAAGATTGTCTAGCCCGTCCCACGTGGCTGCTGAGAACCTCGACATTGCTAAATCCAGTGGTTAATCCGAAGACCTGATCTTACTGGACCCCTCACAGCTCTGTTCTCTCACCTCACTACTAGCCCCTCCTCCTGGGCCTCCACTCCTCCTCCCTCCTCTCTCCCCAGCTTCTTAAGGTCCAACGGCCCTGGGTCAGTCCTTGATGTCCCATCTGGACCAGGGCTGCTTATCCACCTAGGCCAATGACTTTAGCCAGACCCCTAGTCCTACCTTCAAGCCCACGTAGCTAATCCCCACTCAACATTTTTACCTGGAGAGGCATTTCAACTTCGACGTGCCCCAAGTGGGACTTTTTAAAAAACAATTTTTATTGTGAATTACATGCTGTTTTTTACATTTCGGATCATCAGTTTTATATTTAACAGCTTAAACTATTTATCAACGCCATTCCCCAACCTCTTTGATTTCTCTTCTCTCTCCTAGGAATTGTCCTTCACCTAAATTAATGCCTGTCTACCCTTAGCTTCTTGCTACATCTTCCACCGCTCTCTCCCATGTGGTAACCTCTGAAGTCTGTTCCTTCAGGCCTTTGGCCAAGTCTTGAACTTTGTTTTTGTTGTTTTCTTTTAGAACAGAGGTCTTACATTATTTGTCCTGTTGCAATTGACTAATTCCACTGAGCACGCCAGAAGGTGCTCCACCATTTCACCCTTGTTTCTTAGTGATCCACAGTATTCCATTTGGGGCATACACCACTTTCTTTATCCATCCTTTCTCCTGCCAGGCATTGAGATTGTTCCATCTTCTTGCCGCTGTGAACAGCGTTGTGGTGAGCATGGGTAGGCTGTTTGTGTTATGACTCTTACTTCCGTAGAGTCTAGACCTACCCAGCAGGGAGATGACTATGTAGAATAGAATTTCTCTCCCCAGTTGTTTGAGGTAGTACTTTCTTCAGTTTTTATACATGTTTGCTGTTCACCAGCAACATGAGGATGCCAATTTCTCGACGCCTCTCCAGCATTTATTTTCTGCATTTTTTTAAGCATGGTTGTCATGATCGGTGTAATGTCACTGCTAGATTTGCATCTCCCAGGTGGATAGTCATCATGGGCATTTCTTCTTACGGTTGTTGCCCCTTGGAATGTTGTGGCAGTCACCTAATCTAGTGTCATTGTGAGGATTAAGAGTGAAGGGGTGGAGTCTTGCCTGTCAATCTGGAGACAGCCAATGAGAACTCTGTGTGGGCCTGGTCTTCTCCTCTGAGAATTCTGGAAAATCTGGTACTTCCTTCTTGGGAGCAGAAGACATTCTCTCACTCCCTTGGAGATGCTCTACTGACAGGATACATGCCACTACTCTGATAGACCCCACTCCCTGGGAACTGAAGGAGCCACTTGGAGACCCCTGCCAGCACTGAGCTATTTACAACGAAACACCACTGGACCCAAAGACTCTCTATCCACTGGCTTGTGATCGCTCTGCATTTGGCATCATGGCATCACTTCGTGAGTCTGAAGAGGACTTATAGATTGATATTGGACATAAGGACTAATATCAGACTTAGGATCTTGGACTGGACTGGGTGGGGATGTTTTCTCAATGTTCATTTCCTCTTGTACATAAAACTCTCTTTTATGCACCTGAATTGCTATGGGTTTGTTTCTCTAGTCTATCCAGACTAATGTCACAGATGTCACTTTTGGTGAACCACCCGTGTATTTCTTTGTCCATGCTTTCATTGGGTTGTTCATCTTTCTCTTGCTGAGGTGCTGCAGTTTTCTACAGCTTTTCAAGACCAGTCCCTAGTCTCTTGTGTTGTGCTCAAAAAAATTCCTTCCTACTCTTGGGGTTTCCTTTTTTTTTTTTTTTAATGCGTGTGTCTTCTTATCAGTAGGTTACAGTCATCTATGTTGCATGTGCTATGTCCTTCATTACAGCTGATCATGTGAGTTTAGCCCACCCTTAAGTTTGCCCCCACCATCTCATGGATGCCATTTCCACTCTGGATTTACAGTTAGGTCTCTGCTCCATCTTGAGTTCATCTTTTGTACATGGGGCAGCGTCAAAACTGAGATCTGAGCCCATCCTGTTCCATCCACATGTTTCCACAGGAAGTCTGACTTGTGTGTGTAGGCAGAACCTTTCTGAAGAGGCCTGGCACAGGTGCCATAGCTAGGAGCTAGAGAGAGTTGGAGTGGGTATTTTACACGGCAAGGTGGTGTGAGATTAATCTCATGTCTCACATTCCCTCATACTAGAGCCTACTTCCTTCCTGATCTCAGCTTCCCCATCTGTTTAATAAGGACGCTGAAGCCGACAAGACCAAATAGGCTGTCCGATATGATGACCACAAGCCCCAGACAGCTACGAAGCACCAGAAAAGTGGCTATTACAAATTGTGATGTGCTGTAAGTAAAATGCAGACCCTAGATTGCTAAGACTTAGTTTAATATATAACATTGGCACATTGTTTTATTAGTTACACATCAAAATTACATTACTTGTGGTATACAAAACTCTCCGACGCACTCCCATCAAGTCTATGTCAAACATAGCACCCTATAGCAAAAACTAGAACTGGGCCCGTGAGTCTGCAAAGCTGTAACTCTGTACATGACTAGAGAGCCTCGTTTTTCTCCCACAGAGCGGCTGGTGGCTTTAAACTGCTGACCTTGCAATTAGCCGTCCAACTCATCACTACCATGCCCCCAGGGCTCTTTGGGCATACAAGGAGCTTCAAAAATTCCATGGTAAAAATAGACCAGAAAGATTAAAAAAACAAAACACTTCCACAAACATTTTTTAAGCCGCCTCATATTGAACTCAGCAAAATATATTAAAATTCATTTCACCTGTGTGTTTTTACATTATGGCTTCCTATGTCTCCTGGACGGCACTGCCCTTCTAGAAATGCTCCTTTTCCATTTTTTAAGGAGTGTGTGGGTCTGAGGGCTACATGGGTGTGTTGTGGGTGGAAGTATGTGCCATCGGTAGAGCATGTTAACCTGCGTGTGTGTGTGTGTGTGTGTGTGTCTGTGTGTGTGTCTGTGTGTGTGTGTTAGGCCACTGTGCAGAAGGAAGGGTATGGGAGACGTTTCCCAGACAAAGCTTTGGCTTCTGACCACAAGTCACAGGCTGTGGTCCTCCACCATCCTCTTTTTACAGAGAAGGAGCATGAGGCTGGGATCCAGATTGGGTGTTAGCTACCGCCCACTGCTACTTCTTGGATCCACACTCAAAGCTCATGGAGGCGGCAGTCAAGAAATCATCAAATACCATATTGCATTAGGCAAATCTGCGGCATAAGACTGCTTTACACGGTGAAAGAGCAGAGGTGTCCCTTTCATGACCAGGGCGCACGTGATCCAAGATCCGGCTATTTTCAATCATCTCAGATGTGGTGAGAGCTGGACATTGGGGAAGGATGATCTGGGAAGAACTGAAGTCTTTGAAGACTGATGTTGGCAAAAACGATTGGATTCACGTGGACTGTCGGAAGGGCAAACAAATCTGTCGTGGAAGCAGTACAGCCAGGATTCTCCTTAGAAACGAGGTCACTGAGACTCCACCTC
The DNA here is from genome assembly GCA_004026705.1 of Nesogale talazaci. Classification (NCBI taxonomy): domain Eukaryota; kingdom Metazoa; phylum Chordata; class Mammalia; order Afrosoricida; family Tenrecidae; genus Nesogale; species Nesogale talazaci. The sequence goes on from PVJH01005637.1 coordinate 73,818, forward strand.
ACCGTTGGACATGTAGTCAGGAGAGACCAGTCTCTGGGAAAGGACGTCATGCTGGATGAAGCAGCAGTTGGGGGATGAAAAGGGAGACCCTCAAATGAGATGGATCGACACCGTGGTTGCAACAATGGGCTGAAGCGCAGTCATTGTGAGAAGGGTGCCATGTTTCCTTCTGCTCTTCACAGGGTGTCCGTGAGTCAGAACGGGCTCTTTGGCGTCCAACAACAAATTGTCCTTCCACCAGCACCCGTAGCAGAAAGAGGCAGGTTCTGAGTGGAGGGTGGAACGGAAGGTGGCACTTCTGGGGTGTTGAAACCTTCCCCCACAAACCACAGAGCACGAAGGAAGAAACGGAGGGTCACAGGGACAAAGCCTCACCCCCTAGCTCCCATCCTGAGCAACCCCCCCCCCCCCCCCCCCCCCCCCCCCCCCCCCCCCCCCCGGCTGCACAAACTAACAAAGAGGAGGGAGGTGTCCTGGTCTCCTTCCCTGCCCTCACCTCCTTCGATGCCCCTCACTGCTCCTAGGGGCCTATCTCTTTTATTCTTCTCTCCAGCCCTCCCTTCGCATCTACCAGCCCCGCCCCACCAAAGGGAGGGCCCCATCAGTTCTCCCCATTCCTTCTCCCCAGAGCAACCAGAGGGAGCCTTTCAAAGTACAATTTAGATTTTAGACTAATGAGTCTCCCAGGCTCAATACCCTGTTAGCCTGCACTCGTCTCAGAATAAAGACCAAAGACCCTAACAAAGGTTTCTACATCTGACTTTCTGACTTGATCCGGCTCCAGCTGGTCAGGCCAGCCTCATCTCTCACCACATTCCCCCGCTTCCCCCACCACCGGGAAGACTTTTGCACCTGCTGCTCCTTCAGCCAGCAATGCTTGTTGCCTAGTTACTGTTGGCACCTTTCTCAACACAAATTCACTTCCTCCAGGAAGCCTTCCTTGACTAATCCCAGAGAAGAGGGTGATGGCGATGACAGTTCCAGTTGGCAGTGCTCCTACTCTCACAGATCACTTGTATCCACAGCAAAATGGTTTTGAAAGGCAGAAAGTCTGAGAAACAAGTTAGGGAGAGTCCCTCGAAACGATAATTCGCTACATGTGCCTTGTGGTCCCTCTTCTTGGCGCCATCTGATCAGAATCCTCATAAACCCTACCCGTAAGCTTCTAGCACCTCCAAAACCAATTGCAAAGAGGGAAGATACCAGACTGAGTACCCCATGTTGGCTTTCAATTATTGAAGGAGGGAGAGCTATTTACACCCTCCTGATGTGTTAAAAAGTCGGAAACCTTCTCTCCTCTTTAGTCTACTGGAAACAAAACCTCAAGTGTAGCCAATAAACCAACGGTCTTAATTTTAGGCATAAAAGGCCCAAATCCCTAACATCAGGCCACAGAAGCAATCTCTCTCTGTGTTGATGTTGAACGCATGATTAAATGTCAATCTGAAGTCTAATGTGCATTTGTTCCCCGAGTCAAACACGATGTGTTCATTTTAAAACGCATTTGTCAGCAAAGTGTGCCGTTTACTACGCCATTAATTTAAAATAAATTAACTGCGTATATCTCTTTTTATTAAAGAGGGGGGAACAAAAAACTTCTCTTCCGACGAACAATGGTATTGAACACGGGCTTTGTGGTACAATGCAATCTAAGTAATTAACCACTTCCTCCCATATGCCATATTTTAAAAAAAGAAAGAAAGAAACCAATTAAACCTCTTCTAAGAGGCTTGGAGAGATGATTTGTACTGTGAGTGGGAAATAAAGCTTAGGGAAAGAAATCTACAGAAGAGGATGTGACTGATTACTGATTCAGGGAGCCAATCACTCAGAGAAGTGCTGGGACCGCCAGTCAAGTCACCCCTCACTCCTGCCCCCCAATCTCTAACCTAAAGCGTCTCTCAGTTCCACTCACCTCCTCTCACGGCTCTGCTGGGCAGGTCCTTGTTCCTAGGTCCCCCTTATGCCCTCCAGGGAGGCCTCTCTGAGCACTGTACCTGCTGTCAGAGCCCAGCCCCGCCCACTATACAATGGTCACCTGTGGGCTCCTCGCCCTCTCCCTTGCATGGATGGTGACCTCCTGCACAGCTCTGCTGCCTGTCAACCCACACAGAGTCCTGGTGGTCCAGACAGTGGAGGGGCTCCATGGGAAGGAAGATGATGCCAGTTGCCAGCAACTGCAGGTCCCAGCTTTCTCCTGAGTTGGCCTCACTGACTTCCGAAGAAACAAGGTTTCTGGGTTCAACCGACCAACACGGCTGGCAGAGGCAGAGCTGGAAAGTGCTAGAGAGAAGTCCGGCTAATAATTAGAAGCTGGGGCCTCCATGTTCTTCCCTCTCAAAAGGGGAGGAGAGTCCCTGTCCCCATCCAGAAGGAAATGCCATGTGCCCAGCATGGTCTGACTCTGGTCTGACCTGGGATCTCAGCTAGCCCACTGCCATCCTGGACCGAGTGGCCAGCATCTCTCCCCTGAGCTTCCTGCACCCTCACCTTCGGTCTGTTCCCCAGCTAGCGGGGACTTCTCCCATATCGGCCCATGCCATGCTCTGACTTTTTCAAGTCCCACCAGGCTTTTGATTTCCTTTCCCAGAGCTCTCTGCACTCTGACCAAGATCAGCTCACCCCGCCCCCCCCCCAGCCCCACCCTACATTCTGAGTCTGACACCCCAGTCTGGTCAGACGATGGATCTTATTTCTGTTCCACACTCACATCGCACCACTGCCCTCCACGGAGCCTGAACACAGGTCTGGGACTCCCTTCTCTCCCACGGCCAAACGGCCACTCCTCCCCACCCTCCAGCTCTCAAAACGCAGTGTCATGAAAAAGGCCAGGCTTACTGGTTGGCTGGAGACTGGCGGGACCCTCAAGACTCTGGCCCTTTGTCCCCCATGAGGCCTGCGCTGAACTCACCCCCCCAAAGTTCAACGCTCAGCCGAGAGGCCGGCGCACGTGGTGAACAGGGAGCCCTGGGCTGTCGTGGGTTGCAAATGGGGCCGGTGACCACAAAGTGAATGATTTGAACCCATGAGCCGCTCCCATGTAGATTTGCAGCCCTGGACACCCCAGGGGGCAGTTCTGCTCGGCCCCATGATGTCCACTCAGAGCGACTCAGCTTAGAGCCCCAGCCCTGCTTCTCCTCACCATTGTTGTGCTCAAGCCTGCTGCAGCAGGAGCCAATGTGTCCATCTATCAGGGGTTGTCAAACTAAGGGCTGCGGGCCACATGTGGCCCACCCAGGACATTTATCCGACCCTCCAGGTGTCTTTGCCACTGCTGCTGTCCTGCTTAGCAACCAATTCATCCCGGACCCACTGTAAATTTGTTCATAATTTGTTTTTGTTTGTTTTTTTTTTTTAACTATAGTCTGACCCTTCAATGGTCTAAGGAACAGACAATTTTAAAAGTTTGAGGACCCCTGGCCCTTGTCAAAGGTCTTCCACTTTTTCTGGGTCTTCTTCCTTCCTTCCTTTCTTTTTTCCTCTCTTTCTTTCTGTGTCCAATGTCCTACAGTCATTGCAAATTGGAATCGACTAGATGGCAGTGAGCTCATTCAAGGTTGGTGACCGATAGATAACCCAAGGGCAGGGCACTCATTAGAATGATCCACCCGTTGAGCTCCACAGGGCAGCATTTAACTCAAGAACAGAGTTCAGCAGGATTAAGGAAAGAGGAGGAATGGAAAAGGGATGCGGGGAGGAGGTGGGATCAGTGACACTTGGATGTGGGGATTGCCATCAATAACCTGAAGCAAGACGTGTGTGAATTGTTGAAGGGGAAACTGATTTGCTCTGTTCACCTTCACCCCATTTGCAATAATGAATGAATGAATGACATCCCTGTCACCTGGGTGAGGCAGGACAGGCAGCATTGGGTTCTGTAGTACTAGGGGTCATAGAGTGTTTATCCAATGACAACGAATGCTGCCCGGCTAAAGGGGTTGTGCTGTGTGTGGCCTGAACCTCCTTGTTTACTATTTACAAAACAGGAATCATCAAGGATAAAAGCAGAGGATGTAAGAAAATAACCTTGAACATGTCTAGTGCACAGAAGGCCTCAGGATCCAGGCTAGCTACTTTCGTGCCCCCTCCCTCCTCTGCTCCCACCGACTTGGGAGGGTCTGTAATGCAGTCAGTATCTCAGTACTCAGAACCAATTACCAAGTTTCTGAGGGTGTCTGCCTACCTCTCGGGGCCATCATGAGACTTAATTAATTATGATCTGAAAGGGTTTGATGTTCCAGGAATAAAAAGGCATGAGGGAGCCCAGAATATTTTCAGGAACATTAATTATTTAATGAACATTATTCATAGAAAATTGGGACTAACTGTTAAATATAAGCTTAAGGTTGGGAGCACTGTAATTATTTTAACCCTCAATCCCATTCCCTCTCACCCACTAGCTAGAAGAGGCTGTAGGTCCTAGTCTGAGTCCTGCTATGCCCTTGCTGTGTGACTTTGGGTAGGTCACTGCATGTCTCTGAACCTCAGTTTCATCATCTGCTAAGATCTGGGCAGGATGATTTCCCAGGTGTCTAAACTCAAATACTTTCTGAAGCACACATGAACACCATTAGAACAGAATCTTCTCAGAGTACTTCAGAAAGGGCTCCCCTCCAGGGCCTGCTTTCAAAGTTCTGATTCATTGGGTCTGCTGCAGACCCCAGAATCTGCATTTTAACAGCATTCCAGTGAAGGTGTCCATAGGGGTCCTTGGGTCACACTCAGAGGAGAGAGGCAAACAGTAACTCTGGATTCTGGGATAACTTTGGGGAAGAGGAGAAGAGCATCAAAGGAGATTTGGATACCAAAGATGTCCATTTTTTAAAACCTAACTGTCCATCAGTAGAAGAATAGATAGGGAAACTTTGATGCATACACATAATGGAAGGCTACGTGTTGCTAAAGAGCAGTGATGAAGCCACAAGCACTTCATGGACCTGGAGAACATTACACTGAGTGAAATTAGCCAATCACAAAAGGACAGATAATGTATGAGACCACTGCCATAAAGAAAAAAAATCAAGACAAAGGTTTTCATACCAAAGGACATAGACTTTGATGGTAAGCAAGGTGGGGTAGCAAGGGAGAGAAGATGAATCAATAGACTAGAGGGTAGACAGGTGATAACTTGAGTTAAAGGGAAGATAATATCCCACAGGAGAGAGAAGAGAAATCAAAGAGGGGGCAGGGCAAGCTACTGAGGAAGGAGGGGGGGCCCAGGGGTAATGACAAGTAGTTTAAGTTGTTGAATACATAATGGACTATCTGAAACATAAATCTACACCTAACACAATAATTTTTAAATGTCCATTTTTATTAGCTGCTTACAAGGTTTAAGGACCCATTAAACTATATTCTAATGAATTTGCTCCTTCCTTGATTTTTCTGTTCATTACAGCTCATTCTGTTCAATTTTGAGGTCAAAACCATACAGATTTCTCCTTGTAATCAACTCCTAATTGGTTCACTGCAGTTACTCCCCAAGAGATGTCATAATCCTTGTCCTCGGAAACTGGAGATGAACACACACCAAACTAGGCTATCTGCAGAGAATTTACATAGGAAAAATGTTCTGAATACACAGAAAAAATGCTTTTTTCATATGAAAACCTAGAATGGAAAGTTCTCTACCTATCTATCGATCCATCCATCCATCTTACCACCACCCACCCACCCATTCACCCACCTACCACTCACCCCTCCATCCATTCACCCTTATCTCTACCTCCATCCATCCATCTGAATTAGATATCAATGATGAGCAATAATTTGTTTTTACAACTCTCTTACAATGAGGAAATACAGTAAATAACTACAAGCTGACACTAAATGATTACTAATTGTGAAAGTGACAAAAGCCTCCTCATGAATGGGAAAGAAAGAAATCTGCTTTGAGAGAGATCAAGGAAATCTCTTTGAGAGAGCGACGTTGAGACTGAGACCTGAAAGCTGATGAGGCAGCCATATGGAAAGTCTTCCAAGCAGAAGAAATGATAAATGCAAACACCTGAGGTGTGAACTGTTTAAGGACCTGAAACACTCCCTAGTCTCCCTCCCTTCCCAAGAGCCCGGTCAACGATCCTCTCGCTTCTGCTAACAGATGTTATGCCTCTAGGAATTGCCCATTCCATTGCCGGAGACTTCATTGGGTCCTATAAACCCGGTAAGGTCTTCAAATGGCCCCTCAGGCTCCCCAGACTGTTGGGAGCTGGTCCACAAGACCGAGGTAGGAAGCTGAAAAAGAGCAATGATGTCCCAGGTAAGCATAGCTCTCTTTACCTGATGCTTCACAGCGCTCCTTCAGGCATGCCCCCATGAGTATCCTAGCTGCTTTCCAGGGCATCGTCTGTCCGAGTGCTGCCAAAGTCTAATTATGCTGTGAATACAAAGCTGATGAGATCTGGGCAGGAGTTCAACAAGTGGCACTCCCCCTTTTACCCTGGGCATAACGTCTCCTTGAATGCAGCCCATGGTGCGCCACTCTTTGGTTCACCCTCAACACCGATCAAGCAATGATCATTGTCTAGAGGCCTATTTGGTTCCTGTTTCTTTCGAACTCCCCAAACCCTAGTTGCCCCTGTCCATGCGTAGGTCATCTCCCACCCTTTTTTGTCAAGGTACTCAAAATGGTCAGCTGAGCTGCAGGGGTGAGGGGCAGGAACTCCACCCTTGATGGGGTGAGTCAAGGTCATATTGTGAAGAAAGCACACAGGATGGGAGACACTCTGATCGCCTTCTTTGGGAAAAGCGATCCACTATAGCTTGGAGGGAAAGAACATTAATAACCGCTAAGATGTATATAAGTGTTGGGCCCAGTGTCAGAGATGGTGTCAAATCTGATGTGGGAAGGATTCGATGATGATGTCATGGGGAAGGTTCTCAGGTTCATCGGCACTTGGCTGCTAACCAGAAGGTTAGTGATTTGAGCCCACTGGCCCCACTGTGGGAGAAAGATGCAGCAATCTTTTCCTGTAAAGATTGCAGCCTAGAGACCCTGGGGGGCAATTCGACTCTGTGTATGGGATTGTTATGAGGCAGTAGTCACTCGATGGCAATGGGGATGGCTGTGGAGAGTGGCCTTAGGCTACACTAGAAGAAGATCTTGAGGGTTATTCTAAGAAAGCACAAATGCTAACAAAACTAAGAAGCATGGCCTCTAGCTTGTGTACCGGAGACCAGCAAGGGGCAGAAGACACAGTCCTGGAGTTTCTTTCTGGGTGAAAATGGCCCAACAATTATGCTGTCAAATGCACGTGTCACAGATGCCGCAGAGTGAGAAGCCAATGAATGGCAGGACAGATATCAGAAGTAGGTCCCTGACTCCGTGTCTGGGGCGAGATTGCCTCCCACACAACTCTGTCGCCCACCAGAGTGAAAACTCATTTCAATCGTGAAGGTATGGTATCTTGAGAGGGACTTCATGCATCCAAAGTAGACTCCCTCCCCAGCCCACGAGAAGGATGGATGTTTCCAAACTCTTGGCATTCTTTTGCAAACCCACCGGGACCGTCCAATGACTTCCCTCTGAACCTGGCTTATGGGTCCATGTTGGAAATCATCTCTGCCTGAGGCGCCACAATATGGGACAGAAACTATCTTCACGCCCGTGCTGCCAGAGAGTCCACATGACCACCTTCAAGGAGATATTGTTGGGTTTCCATTAAATGGAGAGTCAAACCGAGAGAGAGGCTGAGCGGCTTGCCTTACTGCTCTGGTCCACAGGGCTGGAACAGCCTCTCTTCTGTGAGAGGTTGAAGGACATCCAAGAACGACCTGAGGAGCTGAGGTGACCACAGACCCACGTCAATAATGGAAATGCCTCCTTCTCTCTCTGCCAACAATGACTCTTCTCCTCCTCCTCCTTTTCCTTTTCCTGATTTTTCCACTCCCCCTGGCTCACTCAGTCAGCTCTCTGTTCTATTTCTCTTCTCTCCCTTGACATCCTACACTCACAGGGCTTCTAAACAACTCCCATGCCCCTCACCGCTATGATACGGGAGTTGAGGGGTGGCTCCTCAATACCTTGAGGACAGAGTCCCAGATCCTCAGCTGGGAGGGCAATGCTTTCAGTCTGACAAGCTCAGCCTGCCACTGCTTCCCACCTCCTGCTGTTCTGTCTCTCTACCACCACCACCAGGACCACAACCACGACCATAACCAACACCTCCTCCTCCTCCACCATCATCTCCAACACCACCAACACCACCTCAACCTTTACCATCTCCACCTCCACCACCACCAACACCCCCTCAACCTCCACCACCTCCACTTCCACCACCTCCACCTCCACCTCCACCTCCACCTCCATCACCACCACCCACAGGCCCCTCTGGCCATGCTTCTCCAGTCTCAGTGTCTTTGCACATGCTGGGACCTTGACCTGAGTATCCAGCTCCTTCATCACCCACCTGACAAACCTTTCTCCTGGACATCAGGAGTCACCTTGGCGGTCCCATCTGCTTCTGGGAGAGCCTTTAATGGATGCCTCCGATGTCCTCAGGGCTCCAGACCACCCCCAGGTGTGATGACTTCTTGGAGGACTCACAAGACTCAGCAGAGAGCCAGTCTCCCCACTAGGATTTATTATACAAAGAGAAGACCACATAGAATCAGCAAAGGGAAAGGGCGGTGGGACAAAACTGGGCACCAATGTCTTAGGTCTCCTCCTGTTGGAATTGTACCAGGGAAGCTCATGTGAGACTCAATGCCCCAGGTTTCTGCTGGGGACTGGTCACACTGGCCCTCTTCACAAAAGCCCGAATACAGTTTCCTCACTCCCCGGGGGAAGCGTTTAGGGATGTGGGTCACCTTTATCAGTTAAAGTTGATGGGAACCCTCCCCAAATCCAAGTTCCCAGGTACCCAACTAGAGCCAAACTTACATGTGGGCCTTTCTAAGGAGAGCCTTCTTGGGCTGCCATGTTAACTCCTCACTGAACACCCATCGTCAGAGCAGTCTTCTCCCTTTCTCCTTCCTCAACTCTCCACACCCTCTTCCACAACACACTGTTAAAATGGTCCCAATCCTAGAGTGGGCAAAAAATGTGGTACCAAACTCAAAGGGATGGAAGTGATCAAGCTTACTGGTTGGCTTGAGATGGGTGGGAATCCCTAAGACCATGGCCCTTCAGTCACCCTCAGATCTGGCCCCAGGGGGCCCTGCTTTCAGTCCAACAACAGACAGCCCTCTAAGGGCAACATCAGCAGGAGAAAAGTCTGCTTGCCTTCCAGTAATCAACCAACCGCTTGGCATCAAAGGGGCAGCGTTGACCCAAGGGCACAGTTCCGAAGGGTTAGACGAAAAGGAGGGATTGTCACATGGGAAACTGATGTTCCCCCCCTGTACCCCTTCATGGTGCTTCTGTACCAATTCATGACTCACGTTTGGAATAAATAAAAATGAAAAGGGGCCAATCACACTATCTGTGCTATGAGCATCACCGGACAGTAGCAATCTCAGTGTATTAGGGTTACTCCTGAATCAGCCACCCCACTAGACTGAGCTCTACTCCTCTGGGAACATTTTGCCCAGCTCAGGGGCTCAAACCGTGCACTGAATGAGAGTATCAGTGAATTGATCACAACACCACCCAAAAGAAGGCCCGTGAACTTTCTGGCCTACCAAGGCATCCCCAAATCTAGAGTGTCTACATTCGGATGATAAAACAATAAGCTTGAGTCACAGAGCCGAGTGTGCCTTTTAGTCATAATCAGTAAATGAGAGGGCTCATTAGACACTTAATGGTTGATTTCTCAAATTCTTATTGAAAGACCTGATATGTATTTTCAGAATCAGCTTGCCCTGCAATTAACTAAAAGCTACTTATGACAGGAATTCATCCATAATCACTATCTGTGGAGCCAACTTGTAAGAGTATTCCAAGCATTTAATTGACTTTTAAAAGAATAGCTACAGAGTGCTAATTAAATATCAAGTTAGGGGATGTGTTAATTGATATTTAATAAGGATGTCAATTGATGTCTAACTAGCCAATATGTCATCACTCTCTTAGGATATGTCAATTAGATGCCTAAAGATCGTTTTCAAGGGGATTAGGAACTGAACACACCGAGGATGCCATTTATTAATTTATTTTTAATTACAAATTGTCATCTTCACTATTGGCTTTCCCAGGATCACAGGGCCATTTGTATGCCTCCTTGGGTTGTCTTTCAATGCCGAGAGTTTTGTTGGGTTCTTGTTGGTTGGGAGAAGAACATTTTGAACTCTTATCCAACATCTGCACTTTGTAGGTCAAAAACAAGGGCTCAGAGAGAGTAAGTGGTGTATTCAAGATTCTGATTCTCATTAGAATCCCTCCATGGACCTTTTCATCCCTTTACAGAAGGGTCGTGGGGAGAGACTAGGCAGTCAGGATGCAGTGTAGCAATGATGAAGCAAACAACTTTCCTCCAGTTCTTTAAAACTTCCTCCCACTATCATGATCCCAATTCTACTTTACAAATCCAGCTAGACTATAGTATGCACACTGGTACAGATAGGAACTGGAAACAGGGAATCCAGGACAGATGAACCCCTCAGGACCAGTGGTGAGAATGGGGATACAAGGAGGGTGGAGGGAAGGCGGGGTAAAAAGGGGGAACCGATTAAAAGGATCTATATATAACCCCTTCCCAGGGGAATGGACAACAGAAAAGTGGGTGAAGGGAGACATCAGACAGTGAAAGACATGACAAAATAACAATAACCTATAAATTATCAGGGGTTCATGAGGGAGGGGAAAAATGAGGAGCTGATACCAAGTAGAGGGCCCAAGTAGAAAGCAAATATTTCGAGAATGTTGATGGCAACTAATATACAAAAGTGCTTGACACAATGCAAGTATTTATGGACTGTGGTAAAAGTTGTATGAGACCCCAATAAAATGATTAAAAAATGAAACCATGCATGGGATATTCACCCTGTCTGACCACCCCATCCCCAACCCTGCCCTGCTCTGCCCTCTGACAGGGAGCAGGGTCTTAAAAAAACATGTTCTTAACAAGACTCTCCTTCTATCTGGCTACCACCAATCCAGAAACCCTCCCAGTACAGTATCTACTTCCTGGACTGAGAAGTTTAGTCAGGTGAGCCCTGTGTAAGGTGGCATCAACAACAGAATTGCTTTGACCTCAAAACACATTTATCAAGCAATGTCAGTCATAATAGTACCTTGATCCATCCGTCCGTTGATTCAACATTGATTATATGCCAACGATACACTAGGCTTTCTCTCTGGAGCTGGGAATTAGCTGTGGACTCTGCCCTTGATAAGCTCACCATCCACTGTGGAAATTCTCAACCTGTGGGTCCCAACCCCTGTGGCAGTGGAACAGCCCTTTCACAGGGATTGTTTGATTCATAAAAGTAGCAAAATTACAGCTATAAAGTGGTCATGAAAAAGAAGTAGCCAAGTGACAGTTATAAAGTAGTAATGAAAATAATTTTATGGTTGAGGCAGGGGGTTACCACAACAAGAGAAACTGTGTTAAAGGGTCATGGTTTTAGGAAGGTTGAGAACCACTGGTCTACTGGCAGAGTTATAATGAAGACACATGATTCAAAGGTCACCAGGATGATAGTCACGTGAAGTTTGGCCTGTGGTGAAGGGCCAGGCTGGGTTTTCTAGGGGATCAGGAAAGATTGCCAAAGGAAGTTCTATTTGAGCTGAACCTGGAAGGTAAGTGAATGGTGACTAGTGGAGATGATGGGAAGAAGGAAGACAGAACATTCCAGATGACAAGATGTTGGGAGTGTTGGTGCAGCTGAAGCAGATAGCAAGGGAGGACGTGTACAAGAAAAGAAAGCCCTACAGAAACTTGAGGTTATGGGTCGAATTTTGGTCTAGCATCAAATATCTATTGAATACATAATAAAACAGGTCATGAAACCATGCAATAAAGCTACCCTAAGCAATTGCTATTTTATTGTGTTCATTTGATCATGTTTTACCATGTTTCTGTGGGTTTGAAACTCAAATACGGACAGCTTGTCTGTGCTCCTGCATGTCTGAGACCTCATCTGGGGACACATAAATGGCCAGGGGTGACTTAATGGCCAAGGGGACTCACATCATCTAGCGGATTCTTCACTCCCAGGTCTGCTTCCTGGCCTGAGGGAACTCAGTGGCCAGGCTCCACTATGAGAGTCAGCCCAGGCACTAACAAATGGTCTGCCCTGGCAGCTTGTGATCCCTTTGATCATGGTATGCTTAAAGCAACCAATCTTCTTACATGGTCACTGTAGAGTTAGTGTTCCACCCACCAAAGCAGAAGGTACATAGCCTGAGAATTCATAGTCCCTGCTCAGACTCCATGGCAGAGAACCAAGTGGACACACAGATGTTTCTTTCTCATGAGTGCAGGTGAAGACTATGGAAGGAGTCAAGCAAGAGAGGAAGACAATCCGCTCTGTACTGGAAGGTCATGTCAATCACAGTAGAAAAAGATACTTGGGCAGAGTGGAGGTGGAGACTGGTAAGGAGGAACTGTTGCCACCATCCAGAGAAGTTGTTATCATAGGTAGGCACCCTGGTCAGGTTGGACCACTAACCACAAGGTTAGGGGTTCAAATCTACCAGCTGTTCCTTGGGAGAAAGATAAGGCTATCTCCTCCCGGAAAGATCTACAACCTCAGAAACCCTACACAGGGGAGATATGAATTAGAACTAGCTTGGTGGCTATGGGTTTGAGGCCTTTTTTTTTTTTTAGAGGAAAACAGTGACCATGCAAATGGAGAGAAGTGGGCGGAGTCTAGAGACATTTGACTCACAAATCTTTACTTTTTAGATCAAATGGACGGAACTTGATGATGGATTGGAGAGAAGGTTAGTGTTGAGGATGACCCCAAGTTCCTGCCTTCGCTCCTGGGCCATCATTAAATGTTTGGATACACCAAGGGTGAGAGGCCTGTGGGGTGTCCAGGAGGAAATGCCCATTCCATGAGAAACCCAGCTTTAGAGTTCAGGGAGAAAGGTGTGAGGCAGATGTTTCCCTGTAGGAGCCGTCGATATGTCGACGAGACTCAAAAGTCATAGGAGGTAGGTGATGGCACCTAGCACCAAGTCGGGGGCCACTCTAGCATGCAGAAATCCATTCAAGACGGAAAAGCACAAGAGATGGTGGGGGGAAATAGCCAGAGAGAAGAGGAAAACCAGCAGGGGTTTGGGTCCTCAAAGCCAAGGGCGGGACATTTTCAGGATAGAAGAAGTATCCAGGTCCGTCAGATGACACGGAGAGACCTAGAAAGATGGGGGTGCTTTTAAGAGCTGATGCTAGAAGTTGGAACATAGATTGCCAGGTGCCAAGTGCCGGGTGCTCCCTCACTCCCAGGTGGCAAGTCATTCCCAAAGGTCAGCAGCGTACAATCGCTATCCAAATCTCAGCACCATCAGCATCAAGTTCTGACAAAATTGGATGGGGAAATCACCAGTGACAATGACTTGAAATGTGCAGAACAAGAGTCTCGGGAGTACGTAATGCACAAAGATGCACCACAAAAAGGGTCCAAATTTCACTCCTAAGGCAATAGTGGGGGGAGATCTGCTTCACTGCATAACACCTGCCTACATGAAAAGAGCAAGGTGTTTGTGAATGACAACCTGGATGAGAGAGTCCTGTCACTTCTCTGATCCTTGGTTTTCCTGATGACTAAGGCCACAACATCCTGAGTCCCACCGACCCCACAGGGCTGCAAGATACTCAAGGGAGGAGTTTCTGGCTCAGCTCCCTGTGGGTCACCATGAGATGTGACTCATTGTCACCTATAATGAGCTGGACCAATAGTGTCACAAGGGAAGGCTGATAAATCAACGTAGAACAGATATGCGGTCACAAGTACAGATGCCAGAGTCACATAGACCAAGGCTCACGTTCTGGATCTTCAGCTGGGTTTCCCTGAGCTGGTTTGTCAGTCTCTTCAAGGAGGCTGGTAAATGAACTCTGAATTCACTGTCTCAGCCACTCAGGCATCAGAGCTCCAAGGGGAAATAGAAGGGTGCTTACAGCTTACCGAATACCAAACATGGGCCTTAAAATAGGGCCAAAGAGCCCAGCATTTAGGGCCTATCAGTAAAGGACTTGGTTGCTCTCACTTTCAACTAGAAGAGAGAACCATCAGCAGCTCCAGCTACTGTTCACAAAGATGCTCATTCAGTTACCAATAACAACAGTTTCCATGGAGACCAGCGGTCCAACCTGCCAGCCTGGAATTACACTTAGGCCAGGACTGGCTTAGCCACATCCACACCCTTTGCGAACCTAAGAGGCAGTTTGAGACATAGCTCTCCTTCAGAAATCTGTATTTTTCCTTTTACTCCTCCCTTTCCTTCCCTATCAGAGGGTCCCACTATTGGAAAATTAATTGGGATATTCATTAATATCTTGTGGTCTGTGTAGATACCAAGTCTTTGTAAACTCACAAGACAGTTCAGGTTAGGAGTAGTGAGGGGTCCAAAAAAATAGGTGAAGCAGCTTTAGCGGTTCAAGCATGCAGCAGGTTCTGCCTGTGGAGTCCACATCTATGTTGGAATGCCCTAGACCTCTGTTCTAGGATCAGGCTCCAAAGAGAAGGTAGTGGAGATTAACATTAAATTTTGGGTAAGCTGAGTTTGGGGTGTCCAGGAGAGAAACCCCAGGGTCCATGAAAAACTGTAGGTCTAATTGGCATGATGACAGTGAGATGTTTCGTTTTGTGTTGTGGAGGTTCCAGGTAAGAAGATGGAGATTAGGATGAGGTAGACAACCTGATAGCCTATTGGAGTTGTTCCTGGAGAGGAATGGGATGTCCAGACTTAAAGAGGAATTCAGCTTCTCCAAGCCCTTGAAGGTCTCTCGTGGAGAAAAGGAGGTTGGATTATTAGTCAATAAGAATGTCAGCAAAAAATGGGACCAGAATCCATCTCTATTCATGGGGAAGAAATCAAAATCTTCAAAGACAGTGGTTCTCAATCTTCCTAATGCCAAGATCTGTTCATACAGTTTCTCATGTGGTGATCCCCTCAACCATAAAATTATTTTCATTGCTACTTCATAATTGTCATTTTGCTATTGTTATGAATCAGGTGCCCACTGTGAAAAGGTTGTTCAAACCCCCCCCCCCAAAGGGGTCATGACCCACAGGTGGAGAACCAATGTTCAAAGGGGATGTGGGTTACCACAATTCCCCATCGAACTCCCAACCTAGGTTCTTCTTCTCACAGCATAAGCTCATACTGTTTCTCAGAGACTAATCAATGCACATGGCATGTTCAGATACAAGAGCATGAGTCAGGGGTTCTTTTTCCCTAGAGATGCCCAAGCAGAGGTCAGGCAATCTTTGAGTAGGAGAGTTTGGAGAAAAATGTTGGCCTCAGGAGGCAATCAGGTCTAGAGGAGCTTGGAACTCCATCTTTCCTGGACTCTCTAACTCTATAGTAAGTGCAGGTGTCCCCACCCCATCCAAGAGAAGAACATAGAAAATCCTTTAGCCTTTCCAGTCTCCACTACTCTCAGAAGGAGGAGTGTAAATGCCCCTCCCCAAAAAATGACCCAGAATTGCTTCAACCCGTTCAGCTCTGCCTCCCGCAGCCTGGCTTCTAGGTGCTATTCATGGACCAGCTCAGAAAGCACACTCATGTAAGAGATGGAGTATGGAAGGAAGATAAGTGCTTTCCCCAAAGTCCCAGAAAGATGAAGGCAATTCAGAGCCCTGGCGTGGTCTGAAGCCAAATTTGGAAGGCAATGAAATGAAGGTTTGAGCAGGCTCCACCCTGAGTGCTATCAATCTCTAGTTGTTTGACCCTGGGGAAGTTCCTTCATCCCTGCACCCTGGTTTCCTCCAATGAACAATCACAGCAGAGGACAATGTGGTTCACCCAGCCATTTGACCATCTTGATCCTCAAAATAATCTCAATGCGCCCTGAAACGATTATCCTGAAGACAATCTTTAAACTTGAAACCAAAAATATGCCCTGACGTCGTCTTTGAACCCAACAAAAGTGTGGGTAGTGGTTCCATCTCAGGCTGCTCACCACCAGGTTTGCAGTTCAAATCCACCAGGGAGAAAGGAACCGCCCCCCTCCCCCACCTGGGGGCAGTTCTACGCTTTTCTACAGGGTTCCGTGAGTAAGAATAGACTTGGTGGCAGTGAGAGAGGATGACTGCCTGTGTCCTGCAGTCTTCTAAGACTGTCTTACTCACTGCCATGGAGTCCATTCTGGCCCAGAGGGCCCTACTTTGCCCTCCAGAGTTGCTGTGTGTCAGAACCCACTTGATGTCAGTGAGTTTTGAATGAAGAATTATCTATACGAGATCAAAATGTAACAAGAGCCGCCAGAAGTCTCAGAAAGGAACTTTAGGAAGTTTGTTAGCAGATTTGGAGGGGATGTGAGGGAGGGCGAGAATGGGTGAAGAATGTAACTAATGCCACTAAATGGACTTTGTGGAAATTATTGAATGTTCTGTGTATATTCAGCTCTGTATAATCTCAACAACAGCAACAATAAAATAATGTTGTCGATGTAGTTTTTTTTTTTTTTTTTTTTTTTTAGGAAGAAGAGAACATGGAAAAGTACCCAACCCAAGGCAGGCAGTTGATGGCTGTGGATTTGCTTCAAAATAATGAAGTTGAGAGTGAAGAAGGGATCACGGATGATACAAGATTGGCTGAGTTGAAAATTAAAACTGACATGTACTATGTCAGAGCTTTCTCCTAGTGCCTCTAAAATGTCATTTATCTTTCTGTCTTTGTCTCACGAGAGTGCTGTGAGGTTTTCCAGAAGCTTCATGGTCTGTGACGTCACAACAAACTGAATGCAGACACAGATAGGAGAATTCAGCTAGCTATTAAGACAGATTTGTAAATGATCTTTTCACTGGCTGTTCTTGATTGAGAAAAATGAATTATTTTTCATTAGAGAGTTGTTTATAAAATTATTTTTTTAATTACTACCAGGTGTAGATAAAAATGATTGGCAATCACCATGATTGTGTACTTTGAGAGCCTCAGAAGGATAAACTAAAATACATGAAGTACTTGTCAGAGAATTTACTTACATACAAAGGTAACAGTGTTATTTATCCACAATACAAATTAATTCTAAAACTGATTGTGGTGCTGACTGTACAACTCTTCTTGATGTGACTGGACTGTGTAGTTGTAATCATATGCCCATAAAAATGTTGGGGAAAACAGCACAAGTTAGAAGATAAATGAGAGAAAGGATTTTGTTTTGAATATTCTCCAAAAGAACAAACTAGATAAAAAAATATAATAAAACTGGGTTTTTTGTTTTGTTTTTCAATCAATGTATTTGAAAGCTCTTGCAGATATTATAACAATCCAATATTCAATTAGATCAAGCATAATTGTACAATTTCTGCCACCACCTGTTTCAAAACGTTTTATTTATTGAATGCATTGATATTAGCTCCCCTTTATCCACTCCCATCCTACCCCTCAGTAACCCTTATTATTTTATTATTGTATTATCTATATTTTTGCTGTATCTTACACCATCCAATGTATCTATTTATCTACAATTCTGATATTTGTTCCCCTTGAGTGGGGTTATATAGCCATCATTGCTATCAGTTCTCCCTTCCCCACTTCCCCCTCTCTTTCCATACCCTCAGGGAATCATTACTCACATTACTATTTTGAAAGGTTATCTATCTTTGATCTCATGCATCACGTGATCTTAATTATACAAACAAGCATACATAAGTCTAACATGATTAATGAAGTAAAACAAAGACCGTAATAGTAAGGGAAGGAAATATTAAAGAACTAGAGGATAGTTATGTGGTTCTTCAGTGCTACACCACACCCTAGATTTATCATCCCTTCCATGTGAGTGTCTCTCCAGTTGTCTTACAGCTGAGTTTCCTGTCTCCACTTTGTCTACACTCCGTCAGGTCCATTTGATTGCTTGGTTTGGAATTTCTAATACCTAATTCCCATCAATACCTTCTTCCATGTGGGTTTTGTTGGTTCCCTGAAAACTTCTTTTTGAGAAAAAAGAAAAAATCTCTTGTGTTAGCATGCAAGGAGTTCATTGTTGTTATTTTTAAATGAGTTGCTATTTTTCAAAGTCTCAATGGTAATAGCTAATATAATAAATGCCAATACGTGCATCCCACATGTGCATTAGTAAGCTCTTTAAGGTCTTCGTTGTTGGTTTTTTTTGTTTTGCTTTGTTTTCAGTGTAAATAGTTCCTATGCTTTGGGGTTGTTTGTTTATTTTGGGGGGGGGGCGTCGTTTTATTTGGCATTTAAACATTTCACTGTGGCTTGGAGGAAAGTTTACATGGCAAATTAGTTTTCCAGTCAACAATTATTGGCAGTTGTGTTCCTCTGCAATGTAACAGAGCTGTTCCCACTTCCTCCCTGGCTCCCTGACCCCACTCTCTCAGGGAGTGGGTGCAGTACTAGGTTGTCTCAGGACCACAGTCTTGGGCTTTCCACCAATTGCAATCAGACCAGTCGTTTTCAAGATTTTCATTTTGTTCAACATTTCTTTTCCATTCTGCCCAGAACCATCTGTTGTGATCCTGGTTAGAGGTTGGCATTGGTGGCAGGCACCATCTAGTTCTTCTGCTCTCAGACTCAGTGGAAGCTGTGGTTTGTGCAGAGACCAACACTTTTGAGCAAAGCTACATTATATTTTTCTTGCTCTATTAAAAGTGTTTTCATGGCCCACTGGGTTGGCGGTTCAAATCCAGCAGCAGCTCTCCAGGAGTAAGGTTGGGCCTCCTACTCCCACCACCAGAGGGCAGTGATGCCCTCCCCCCAAAAAATATTTTCACATTAAAAAGTTTTGGATTTTGTTTGTCTTAAGAAGTAACAATTCTCCAGACTTACTAGTTAGATAAAGCTAGTGGAGCCCCCCCCCCCCCCCCCCCCAGGGACAATAGCCCTTAGTCACCCTTCTGTCCTGGAACTGAGATCCCTCTCTCTCCCAGAACCCCCAATTCCCACCCTCATGTTAGAATAATCAACCATTTAAGATGAAAATGGCAGGATTTACTCAAGAACAGAGTCCAGGGGGCTAGACAAAGGGGAGAATGGGAACAGAAAAGAGGAAAGAAGTCGGACAAGTGATGGTCCATTGAGGGAATTACAGCAGACAAGTTGAATCAAAATGTGCATGAATTGTTGACTATAAAACTATGGTGTTCTATAAATCGTTACTTAATTCGCAATAAAAAGAAAAAATGGAATTAACCGTTCGCTTACATTCTTCTTAGAAAAATTGCTTAACCCTGATGAACCTGTGTCCTTTTTAGTCAATGGCCCAGATAATTCCCAAATACTAGTCTATGAATAGGAGCCCTGGGGGGCCTAGTGGTTACACAGTGGTTACACTGCTAACTTCAAGGTCAGCAGTTCAAAACCACCAGCCGCTCCAAGGTAGAAAGTCAAAGCTACCTATCCCTATAAAGAGTTTACAGTCTCAGAAACTGATCCTGTCCTATAGGATCTCTATGAGTCGGCATCCACACAAGAATGATTTTGTTTTTTGTTTTGTTCTTAATGCTATGAATAAAGAGCCCTGGTGGTATACTGGGTTTTGTGTTGGGCTGCAAACAGCAAACTTAGCCATTCAAACCCATCGGTCTTTATGTGGGAAGAAGATGGAGTTGTCTGCTCCCATAAAGATTTCCAGGCTCAGAGACCCAAAGGGGAGGTGGGTGCAGTTGTACTCTCTTTTATAGGCTGCTGTGAATCAGACTGGATGACAGTTGGCTTGGTTTAATCTGTGAGTGCTTAAAATTATCTAAGCAGACTTAACGCCACAAAGACCCAGGAGACTGCTGCTCTCACCCCATGTTTCTGCAGAGATCTGAGTCTCTCCTCCTTCGGAGAAGAGAGAGTGTGCTCCTGTATTAATCGGATCCCATTAATTTTTCAAAGTAGACAACAGCCCACTTACTCGACTCCTATGAAGCCTCATCCATAATTGATCCTGAGCTGCACTTACCCAAATAGGCCAAGAAGATGCCTGTGGCACGTGGCGCTCGGTGAGGGTTTTTTCTTTTTGCTGATAAGCCTACTCTCTGAACTGATGGTTGTCGTGAGGAGGAACTCACAGCCGTGACATGCTATAACCAAAGGGGACCTGACACTTTTCATTCCATCAAAAACAACAAAGAAAGGAGAAAGAAGCGACTCTCTAAACCTTCTGAATACTTGTTCAGAAGGGCTCCTTTATACAAATCAACTGGAGGGAAATTAGAAATGATTGGTTTCAGTCAACCTGATACCTGCCTGGTGGGCCATCCAGATCTGAGAAGACTTCTAATGATTTAGGAAGTCCCTAAAACTCATGTGATTTCTTCCAATCTCATACCTACTATTTGAGGTTATCCACCTTCAGTCCTGGTCCCCGCTCCAGGGCAAATGCCAGCTGACTCAAATGTTTTTTAAACATTAGTTAAATAAAATCTTAAAGATAGAATCAGGTGAACATTGTTCAGAGAAGTAAGGCCTTATAGGGAAACAGAGAAGAACCGCCCCAGACATCTGGCAGCTGACCTGGTGTACACAGCTAGTCAGTGGGATCCTCCTGCTGGACATCAACAATTTCACAGAAGGCCGGCATCAGACAGGGTCATGCTGGGACCGTGATGGAACAAGAGCAAGAACTTTCTATGGTCATGTCTGAATGTAGGCAAAAGGAAGCAAAGATTCATGTGGGGTCAACCCCCTGAAAGAATCTGCATCTTTACCCCAGGAGGACTGGGTGGATCCACATTTCAACCAGGTGATTTAGAAGGAGCGGGTCCGAAGGCCTGAAAATAAGGACATCGTGCCCAAACCACAAAAGTGACTGAACACCCCCGTGAATGTGATTCCCATGACTGCTATGACAAGTTGCCACAAGTCTGATGGTTTAGAAACCATAGAAATGTATTTTCTCTAGTTCTGGAGGTCAGAAGCCTAAAATCAGTACCATGGAGCCAAAACCAAGGTGCTAGCAGTGTCACACTGTGCCCAGAGGCCATAAGGTAGAATCCATTCCTTGTCTTTTCCATCTTCTGTTGGTTGCCAGCAGTTCTTGGCTTATGGTCACATCATTTAAGGTCAAGGTCAACATCATCAAATCTCTTTTGGCTCCA
Organism: Nesogale talazaci; assembly: GCA_004026705.1. Taxonomy (NCBI): domain Eukaryota; kingdom Metazoa; phylum Chordata; class Mammalia; order Afrosoricida; family Tenrecidae; genus Nesogale; species Nesogale talazaci. Next base: position 94,917 of record PVJH01005637.1, read on the forward strand.
TCTTCACATGGTGTGTGTGTGTGTGTGTGTGTGTGTGTGCGTGTGTGTGAAATAGCCCGGCATCCTGCTCTTGAAATAATATTTGTGATTATATTTAGGTTCCCCCTGGATAATCCAGTGTCATCCCCATCTCAAGAGTCTTACTCATACCTACAATAACCATTTTCCCATATTATGTAACATTGAGATTCTAAAAACTAGAGTTATTGCAGGGGGTGGAGGAGAGGATTTTAGTCTGCCTACCACATCAGTTTATACTTGCTATTGATGGTAGCTTCTGCTTCTTTACCCATTACAATTAATCTCCCTTCATTCTTCCTATTTTTTAAATAAGGTTTGTTGACATGCCAAAGTCCATGTCCAGAAAGCATTCAATTTGACGCAGCATTCTGTTTCTTTAAAACCTTGCTCAAATCCTGCTACCTAAGTCTCAATCTGACAGTAAATCCTTTGTGACACCTCTTACTGAGATGCCTCCTGATTCCCCATGATGTGTGGTTTGCCTGACTGACAAGAGTCAATCACCCTGGCTTCCCTCAACTACAGATAGGCTCGTGGTGGTATAGAGAAGACAGACATTAGCCATGACATTGAAATCTATGACAGGGATAACAAAGAAGCAATTAAGTTTAAGTTTCTCTACAAAGGAGTGACATGATCAGAAGTAATGGCCGAAGGCCTCAAAAATCTTCCCCTCTCTAAAAGCAACCAGGACACTGGCAAAAATGGTCAGAATCAACCGTTTCAGACCTCTGGAAACTAACCCAAAGTGTGCCACAGTATTTTTGTTTTGTTTTAGTTGGGGAGGGCATTTATTTTAAAGCAAACAAATGGAATTTGTATCAGAAGAGCAAGTTTAGGAGTTTTAATTTGTCCTCAACCCATGTCCCACTGCTCCAGCTCAAAAATAACCTTGAAAACCAGCAGTCCAGAATCAGGAAAACAACCAGTTGCTTCTCAATCACTAAGGCAGTCAGAACAGGGGTAGAGCTCTTTCCAAGGCCCATTCTCAGAGAATGGTCATTATTGAATCTTCCTGGAACACACCCCCCCCATACACACACACACACACACACACACACACACACACAGTCCCACTCTCAGGCGGTTCACTATATAGTCTACTCCCCATAGGCTTTTGTCAAAAACAATCAGCAAAATTTCTTTAATGTCATTGCTGCCTGAGGTAAATGTAACAGTCAAGACAAACAATGAATCACCCAAAACCATTCCTAAAAGGGAAAACTGAGCAATGCGGTTCCATAAGGACTTAAGAAAAGCTCTGACATCATTACTGGAGTAGTAAAAGGCCACACTAGTGTACACACCTGGACACATGCCTAGGCTGGTGTGCACGACCAGAAAGACGTGAGAAGCCCCGAAGCTCTCACCTCAAGCTGACCTTGAGGCTTCCCTTAAGGAAAAAGGAAAGGCTAAGCTGGAGATGTAGGCAGTTTGGCTAAGTATTGAAGGCAGGCCCCCACATGTGCGCAGAACCTCTCAGTAGAGATGGAAAGTTTATTGGTTCCAGATAGCTAAGGAAGTCCCTCAGCAATCATTAACTTAACCACTCAGCTGAGATGTCAGCAGCCACACACAACAAAAAATACAGAGTTTACAGAAACGGTTCCAAAAAGTCACTAAACAAACAGCAGCAGCAACAACAGGAACAAAAAACAAAACCAGTGAGCCCCAGCAAGGGGTATAAATCTGATTTTCAGAGCTGTCACATTTTATTATTTAGACTATCCACTTTTCAACAACAACAAAAAAAATATGAAAAGATTCAAGGAAGTAAGAAAGTATTATCCGTACTCAAGAAATTTTAAAAAACAAAAAAACCAATCAATAGAAATTATACTTGAGGAGGCACTGAATTAGCTATACAAAAGCCTTTAGATAACCTTTCTTGAATAGGTTCAAAGGACTGAGGGAAACAGTAGATAAAGAAGAAAAAGAAAGATGAGTGTGATGCTTTCCCCACAGAGGATCCACAAAAGAGAGAAATTACCAAAAGGAACTAATGGAAAGTTTGGAGTTGAAAAGTACAACCACCGAAACATTCATTAATGGGTTTCAAGAATGGATGTTAGCAAGCAGAATGATGACTGATCAAACCTAAAGCTAGGTCAACTGAAATTTGTAAGTCTGAGGAACAAGAGAGAAAGAATTAAGAAAAAGTACAAAGTCTTGAAAACCTCAGGGTCACATTCAAGCATACCAATAGACACCTAGAGGTCTTAGAAGAAGAGAAAGCATTAGAAAGCTTATAATTTTTAAATAATAGCTAGATAAACAACACAGGTCTATAAAAGTAATACTTGGAAGGTACACACAACTTAGAATAATCAACCATTTTCTATCAAAAGGGAAACATTTGCCCAAGGACAAAATTCAGAAGAATTAGGAAAGAATAGAATGGAAAGAGGAAGGGCTGAGCCCCGGTAGCGTAGTGGTTGTGTGTGGGACTGCAGCCCACTGGGACGGAGGTTCAATTCCAGCAGTGGGGCTGGGCCTCCTACTCCCACCACCGGAGACCAGTGATGCCCCCCCCACCCCCCCAAAAAAAAAAAGAATGGAAAGAGGAAACACAGGGAAGAAGAGGATTATATTATGGGGCTTGTAACCAGTGAAATGAAACAAAATGTGTATGATTGCTTGAATGGAAAATGGATCTGCTCTGTAAACCTTCACACGATTCACAATAAAAAGCTAAAGAGAGAAAGGAAATAATGACTATAATCTCCCAAAAGTGTAGAAAAACTTCAATCTACATACTAAAGAAGCTCAAAGGATTTCTGACTGACTCTCTCACTGACATCGGGTTCGTTCTAACTCACAGGAAACCCCGTAGGACAGGGCCCTTCTGACTCCAAGTGGGATAAACTCAAAAAGATGCACACCTAAGCACATTCTAATAAAATCAGGAAAGAAACACAAAGAAAGAAGGTTGAAAACATCAGTAGAGAAGGGACTTGTGAAATACAAAGGAACTTTAATAAGATGACAAGCTGACTTGTCATCTGAAATCATGAATGTTAAAGTCAGTGGGATGACCTAGTCAAAGGACTGAATGACAAAGAATGTCAACCAAATTCTATATACAGCTAAACTATCCTCCTTAACTGAAGGCAAAGTTAAGTCATTCCAAAATAAATTGGGGGAAAAAAGAGAGAGAGAATTCATTGCTGGTCAATCTGCTCTCTATATAAAATAATAAGAATAAAGAGAATCCTTAGGTTGAAGTAAAAGGACATCAGAAAATAAATCAATGATACATCAAGAAATAAATTGTTCCAGGAAAACTAACCATATAGATAAATGTAAAACAAAAGGGGAAAAAAAAGCACTGTCATCTAATTGATTTTGACTCATCGTGCTCCAAAACTGTTTCCAAGACTAAATATTTATGGTTGCCAATAGTCTCCTCTTTCTCCACTGTAGTAGTTCATGGGTTTTCAACTACCGACTTTGCAGCTTGTTGCCCAAAGCCTAATACACAGCACCATCAAGTAAATGTAAAAAGCAATTCCAATCTATTTTTTACTTGTAACTTTTTCTCTCCTGTTTTAAAAACAACTCCACATAACAATTATAAATCTGTGTTGATGGGCATACAATACATAAAGATGTAATTTAAATGGCAATGACAGGACAATGGAGAAAAGATGAAACATTTGTATCAAAACCAAGTTTTGTAAACTATTGAAATTAAGTTGGTATTGATTCCAATTAACCCTGAGACCTATTGCTGTTTAACTGATTTTGACTTGTAACAGAACAAAGTAGAATTTCCCCCACAAGGTTTCCAGTGATGCAATCTCTACAGAAGCAGAAAGCCATATCTTTCTTCAAGTGAGTGGTCTGTGGGTTCAAACGCCCAGTCTATCAGTTGGCAGCCACATGCTTAACCAGTGTGTCACCAAGGCTCCTTGAATGCAAACCAGATTGTTATAAGTTAAAGTATTAACTGTAAGCCCCAGGAAGCTCCAAAGAAAATACCTAGGGTTTTTAAAGAAAATTAAATAAATACGTATGTGTATGAGTATATGTATATATGAAGGGACTTCTGAAAGATCATGGAAAATGGAATTAAAAGATAATGGAATTTTCCCAAAAAACTTCTTGAAACCCTTTCTGTATATGTATGGGTACATGCACACACACAGCACACAGAGACACACAAAGATAACTCACAATGCTTTGCTACTGGGCTTCCAGTTCATGCATACATGGGTTTATTCCAAACAAAATATGTTTAAACATGTCTCTGCAAGCAGAAGATTATTGCAAACAAGCTTTCTCATTAATGGCACAAGTCTTAGTCTCCTTAGAACCATTTTTTTTAAGGAGGGTGTATGGGGTGGGAGTGGTGGGAAGGGCCAGGAAAACCCTCTATCCGGGGCCTTCTAAGGTGATCCTTTTGGGAGCAGTTAGAAGTAGTAGCTTGGCACCATCTAGTTCTTCTGGTCTCAGGGTTGTGGAGACTAATGTTTGTGTGGTCAATTAGTCCACTGAGTGAATTATTTCCATATCCCTTTTGATTTTCATCACTCTTCTTTCCTATAGACTAGATGAGATGAATAGTTGCATCTTAGGTGGCTTTTGCATAAACTTTTTGATACCTAAAAGTTTGGTATAGCTATGCATACATCCTGTATATAGCAGAAGATGAAATAGAAAGAATAACATAATGCACAAGATATTACTTATATAACACACACAAAAAGAGGCTGGTTTCTTCCATACAGCATAATCAAAAGAAAAAATTTAAAAAGTATACCATCAAAATTCAGAGGATTTGCAATTCAGAGGACACTATCAAGAGGGCAAAAGGAATCTAAGATACATTTATTGGTCTGATTGTGAGGACAAGAGAAAGAAGGAAATCCAGGACCCTGTGTTGTGGCGTCCCATTGAAGTGAAGATGTTCAGAATAAGCCATTACAGAGAGACAGGAATAGGTTTGTGGCTGCAAGGGGCTGGGAGAGAGAAGGAATGAGAAATAACTGCTTACGGGTTTAAAGTTTCACATAAAAATGTTCTTGAATTAGATAGTAGTGGTGGCAAATTCTATTAATATACTGAAAACCTATGTTTATACACTAAAAACCTCTGTAAGAGTGAATTTTAAGTATGTGAATTTCATTTCAATCAAAACTTCCCTGACTCTGAAAAAAAAATGAAAAAGTTGGTTTACACACGGAAAAATTTTATTTTTACAATACTGTACATCAGTGAAAAGAGCCCTCCCCCGCAGTGTGGGTGAGGTCCATGGTTGAAACCCAGCAGGCATCCTTGGAGGAAAGATGAGGCTATCTGTTCCTGTACATTTTTACAGCATGGGAAACCCTGCATAGGTGATTATGAGTAAGAATAGGCTTGATGGCAATGGGTGGCAGTCTATTTCAGCAAGGCCTTATAGCCCTGGAAATCCCATGAGATGATTGTACTCTATTTTTAGGGTCTATGAGGCAGAACAGACCCGATGGTCATGGGTTATGCTTGGTGGACTGGATCCTGAGTAGGAAAGGAACATTCGTGAAATCCATAAAAACTAATGAGTTTGGTTAAACTTAGGAAACTAACATTGGTCTCCTAGTTCTGATAGATGTACCTTGGTAATGTAAAATATTAACATTTGGGGAAACTGGGTGAAATGCACATAAGAGTTTTTTAAATTATCAGAACAGCTTTCTTATAAACCTAAAATGATTGCAAAATGTTTGTTTTTTGAAAGGCCCTGGGGCTGGTGGATTTGTGGGAGGGGGTCTATAATTCCTCCTCAAGTGTTTTTCGCTTCTTTCATGCAAACCACACATACATCTAATGCTGGAACTAAACTGGCCACAGAATATTCCATCCCCCAAGTGTTCTGCTAGCTTACCAGACCAAGGGAAGGCACTTTTAAACCTTCAAACATTAAACATTTATTTTCATGTTTTCATCATTAAAACAATAAGCCAATAAAGTACTGATCACTCACTCACTCAGCCCCTGTCATCCAATCAATGTGTACATGTAGTGACCCTACAAGATGGTAGAACTGCCCTGTTGAGTTTCCAAGGTGGTAATTGTTTGTGGGCCTACTCTCTGCCTTTTTCCCACAGAGTGACTGGTAGTTTTGGGAGCAGCTGAGTCTTGGGATCACAGCCCAATGCATTACTACTGCGCCACCAGGACTCCAATAAAGCACTGATATGTTGGCTGATTCAACAAATCTAGAGGCAGAACTATTCATTCGCCATATTGAAACTGGCCAAGCCAGTCTGCCAAGTTCAAATTCACCACTAGCAGTGGAAGCTTGGGCAGGTTACTCAAGCTCTCTGTGCCTCAATTTTCTTGTCTATGGAATGGGAATAACATTAGTACTTCATGGATTGAGTTAGAAGCATTAAAGATATGAACATTTATGAAAACCGATAGAAATATATATGTGTGTGTGTATATATATATATCACATGGCTAGCCCTTGAAAGGCCAGTAGGTTTCTCATATTTTCATATGTTTGTCTTTTCTGGTCTTTGGGTCCATAATTTGCCAAAAATAATTGGTTGGATCACAGGTTGCTTTGCATTTAATTGGTCAATCTTATATACCTTCCAGGGATTGGGCAGATTATTTTGCAAACACGCTGCCTAAAATCCTTATGAGGATTGGTAGATTCCTATGTACATTAAGTGACTATGGCCTACGGAGGGGATTGATCAGTTTGTGGTCTTGTTGGGAAGAGTAGATGCCGAAAGAAACTGATCCCACAGAGGTGGAAGAAGCTCTCACTATCCTCAAGAAGAACCTGGAGCTGAGCACACCTTGGAGGTTTGACATTGAGACCTTCCCGGGCACCGATGAGGGAGGGCTGTAACACTGAAGATAGTGAGAGATGATGAGAAACAGGATGGTGGCAGCGGAGATGGGGGTCGCAGTCTGAGAGGTGTGACCAAAGAGACCACAGCACAATGGCTGCGGTAGGCTTCCTGGCCCAGCCTGCAAGAGAGCAGAGTGACTGGGGGCAGGAGACATGCTGGTAGAATACCATGCTTCCAGGCACTTGTCCATGAATCTAAATTATAACAGTCACCCTTGCAGGGCAAGATCAGCTGAGAAGTGTGTCCTCCCTGTGGCCACGGCCAACAAGGAACTGAGAGCTGTCTTTGTTGGAAGCTGTCCTGTTGAGTCCTGTTCTTTCCAAGTGGATCCTCATCCTGTGTTGCAGCCTATCCCCTCACAAGCCACATCATGAGTATGGTCTGTGAGTTCTGGATGGTCGTCGTAATGAAGTATGAAACTCAACCCAGTGGAAGGGCAGCTGGTGCCAGAATTGGTGCAGCAGTGGATGTGTGGAGGTCGGTATGGACCTCAGCCTCCTGGGGACCAGGTTTGTGTTGGTGATGACTCTCTTCTTCATGACTACTGACTTCCAGGACTGCATAAGCGTGTAACCAACGCAAACAACTCCCTGCCATCGAGTCAAGGCCAATTCACGGCACCTTGATAGAACAGGGCAGGCCCTGCAAGTTTCTGTGACTGTAACTCTGTACTTAAGGGAGTAGAAACCCCCATCTTTCTTCTGAGCCCTGTCTTTCTCCCATAAGTATTTACCAGGAAAATAAACAACTAAGCCACGAATCTAACTGGGGGGTGAGCAGCAGTTGAGCAATATGTGCGGATGTGAGAACGAATCATGGAAACTTCTGTCAGACAGGTAGAGAGGGTGACAATGGAGAGATTCCCCGGAGGGTCAACACCAATAGAGGCCTGCTAATTATTCAGATGCAGAAACACAGACGGGCGGATGTGGAAACGTGCGGCTGCTCATTGGAGGGACGTCAAAAGGATTGCAACCAGGATTCCAGCTCATGCCTGCATGGCTTGATCCCAAACACAGTGTGCTGAAGCATGCCTCTGCCATCAGCGGATGATGGCAGGCAAGTTCTCTCATCCATTCTGAGCTTTAGAAGGCAGCATGGCTCCAAGGACAGTGCTCAGAAGTTTTAGAAAACATGGAAACAGGTAGCACAAGGAGGAAGTGGGATGCGTGATGTGAGGTTGGGGGCATCGCAATCAATGAGATTAAACAAAATGCGCATAGATTGCTGAACGCAAAACAGACCCACTCTGTGAGGCTTCTCCCAAATCACAATCAATAGTTAAATAAGTCACAAAAATAGAGACTGGATTTTAAAAAAAATACACACAGTATGACTACCTGATGAGCCATAAGATGTTTCTGAGTGGAAAGAATCCACTTTTAAAAGATCCGTGCTCCTAAAACAGAGGAAAGGTATTTAAAAAAAAAAAGAAAGGAAGGAAGGAAGGAAGCAAAGACTCACTGCTATTGAATCTATTCTGACCCTCTTGAGTTCCCAAGGCTGTGGTTCTCTACGGGAGCAGAAGCGTCATCTCTCTCCCGAGGAGTGACATATGAGTTTGTGATCAGCTGCCAGGTCATCGACCACGCTGCCACCAGGGCTCCAGAGGAAAGTCCCGTCTCATCAATTCTGACGCACAGCAGCCCTATTAGATAGGGTAGAAATGTCGCTGTACGTTTCCAATACCATGAATCTTTTTTGTTTTGTTTTAGGCATCACTGCCTCTGGTGGTCGTGGGCGCTACCCAGCCGCCGCTGGATTTGAACCGCCAAGCCCGCGGGCTGCAGTCCTGCACTCAACCACTTACGCCACCGGGGCTCGGCCCCCAATACTATGAATCTTTACAGAAGAAAAAAGGCTCAACGTTCTCCTACGAGGGACGATTAGGGACCCAAATAAGTGTGTGCCTTGTTCTCCAGCCTCGTCTAAATCCAGCTTGAACTTCTGGCAGGTCCCTGTTGATGGATGTCTGCCTTCATCTTCATTAAAATTGCCCTTGACTGTGGTCTCAAGGATGAGGTTCCATAATTGTCGCATTCTGTGGGGTCACCTTTCTTCGGAATGGACTCAAATATGGATCTCCTGCAGCCGGTGGGCCAGGGAGTAGTCTTCCAAATTTCTTGCCATACTTGAGGGAGTGATTTCAGTGCTGCATCAACTCTTGCAGCATTTCAATTACTATTTCATCCAGCCTTGTCCCCTGCTAGGAGCCCTGGTGCAGTGGCTTTGAGTTGGGTGGTCGCCTGCCTGGTCAGCGGTTCAAAACCACCAGCGGCTCCTCTGAAGAAAGACTGAGCTTAGGGGCACTGTGAGTCGGCACTGACTCAATGGCAGTGAGTTTTATTTACTGCTAAGGCCTTCGGGTGAAGCCTGCATTTCTTCCTATGCCATCAGCTCTTGATTTTATGCTACCTCTTAACAGGGTTGAACGCTGATCCACTGTTTTTATTCGGTGGTTGTTTTTAACAGTTTCTTTGATAAGTAGCTCGGACACCATGCAATTCAATGGCTTGCATACACTAAAAAGGGTTGTGCAACCATCACCGCAACTTTGCAACATTCCTTCATACTTGTGCTCATTGTTACTCACTCACGTGCTGCCATTCAGTTGATTCCACACACGGCACCCCACAGGGCGGGGTAGAACCATCCCTGAGGTTCTACCAAGAGTTACCAAGGCTGTAACTCTTTTTTTTTTTTTGGGGGGGGGGGGGCATCACTGCCCTGTGGTGGGAGTAGGAGGCCCAGCCTTGCTGCTGGATTTGAACCTCCAACCCAGTGGGCCGCAGTCCCGCGCACAACCACTACCCCACCGGGGCTCAGCCCAAGGATGTAACTCTTTATGGGAGCAGAAAGTCTTATCTTCCTCCTGAGCATTGGATGGTGGCTTCAAACTGCCGACCTTGTCATCAGCAGCCCAACATATAACCACTATGCCACTCAGGCTTTTACCCGCTATTGTGGGATCCTAATTATCCCCCAACCTTCCCTGTCATAACCCCAATGAACTACTTGTCTACTTACTATTGCTGTAGATTTATCTATCATTTCATATTCAAAATAGTTCTTTTTGATCCAGTGATCATCCATGTCCTTCGGATGTTTCTTGTATACCTGGATATTTTGCCCATAGAATCCCACGATATTGAAACTCAAGGCTTGGACTACTTTTTCTTCTGCTGCATCTGCTCTTTCAGCTTGAGATACACTGAGTGGGCTCTGCCCTTTCCCTTTCTAATTCCAGGTCTTTGTACCAGTTAAGAAATCAAAAGACAGGCGGCAACAGGTCAGTTTAAAGTGTTAAAGGCAAGGATGTCACTTTGAACTCTAAGGTGCACCTGACCCAGGTATCTTCAATGTCATCTGTCGTGTGTAGGCAAAAGCTGAGAATGAATAAAGCAGACTCGTGGCACCCCACAGGGCATTGGAGAATTGATGCATGTGAACTGTGGTGCTGCTGGGAAGAATATTGAAAATACCATAGACCGCCAGAAAAAGACCACACAGATCTGTCAGAAAAGACCCAGAGCCAGAATGCTCCTTAGAAGAGAGGGTGACAAGACTTTGTTGCACCTACTTTGGGACATGTTAGCAAGAGAGACTCGTCCCTGGAAAAAGACAGCATGCTTGGGAGAGTGGCACCATGGCTGGAGCAAGGGGCTCGAGCATCACGACGACGACGACGACGACGAGGGAGAGGAGGGTGGTGCAGGACCAGGCAGTGCTTTGTGCTGCTGTGCCTGAGGTCACTGGGAGGCAGAGTGCAGTGGCTACCAACATGGACTGGAGCAGGGCCAGGATGGCAAGGAGGGCCTGGGACTGGGCAGTGCTGGATTCTGCTGTTTGCAGGGGCCTGATAAAGAAAGAGATGGTTTTATCCCAGCAGAAGTCAAGTGGGCAAATTGAAAAGATAAAATCTGAAACTAGAACCAGTGACACGAGGGCTGGTGTTACCTACTACAGTAATCCAGGGTGTCCCCTCCCATGATTGTGGTCAGCCACCCAAAAGCCCACTGGGCCGTGCGGCCCAGCTCCCCCACCCCCCAAGTGCAGAGTCTCACATCCCAGACCCTCCAGCTGCAGCCCTCCACAGCGCCCCCCCTCTCTTACAGGCCAAGGCCCAGACCCTGCTCTTCACCACTGCACCTGGACTAGCAGGTGAAGGGGGATGGTGCTGGTGAGTTACCCACTGGGTGATGGGTGATGCCAACCTCGTGCCTTCTTCCCCTAGGGCACTGGACACACCACAGGGCCCAGGTGTCCTTGTGGTGTGACCACACACACACACACACACACACACACACACAAAGTCCAGGAGCGCAATTCCGCACCCCACTTCTGATGCCAACTAGCCCTGATTAGGTTTGGTGAAGCAGAGAATGATCGTCTCTTTGCAAGAGCTTTTCCCCTGTGCCTTTCAGAGGCTTTCATTCTTCCCTCCTCCATTTGCAGAGCGAGCCCATCTGGGTATTTTTAGCACGTCTTCAGGAGTGAGTGCTAGAGACAGGGGGTAAAAGTGGCTTCCACAACCCAGACTTGCAACACTGAAGCGCAGGGAGTTCAGAGAGAGCCTGCAGGCGGGTGTTGCTGGCAGCTTTACACAAAGCAGCCCCACACTGGAAACAAGCCAGATGTCCAAGAGAACGGATCCCTCCAGTAGGATGGATGAATAATTTGTAGATATTTGAAAAACATAATGTGCAAAAGAAATTCAGGCGAGAGTGCACGCTATGATGTGATTCCGCGCATATGAAATCCAAGAACAGAGGCGACTAATTTCATTTAACATGACAGAAAGGACGTCAGTGACCACTGAGGGCTGGAAGAAAGAGATTGATGGGGAAGGGGCCTGAGAGGAGTTTCTAGAAAACTGGACGTGCTCTGGCTCTAGATCTGGATGGTGGTGATGGGTTGTAAACATTTGTCAGGTGTGTGCCTGCCCCCCAGTGATAACCCACGTGGCCATCATGTGCCCTGTCGCGACCTCTCCCTGAACCAAAATTCTGCCCCAATCACAAGAAACACATCAACCAAACCCCAAATGGGAGGGCCTTCTACAAAACAGCTGGCCAGTACTCCTGTCCGGGTCAAGGTCACGAGAAACTTTCGAGGTCATGGAAAACAAGGCATGACTGAACACTGTTACGGGGGAGGAAGGGGAAAGGGGAGGAGCAGGAGACTTGATAGAGACTTGATAGCTTGATGTCACGTGGTCTCCTGAGGGGGAGGCTGGGACAGGAAGACGATGTTCATGGAACACGTGGTGAAAAGCCAGGTCAAATCTGGAGTGGCGTGATGGGCTAGCGAGGGTGTCTTCATCTGACAACTCAGGGCGGGGCGGGCGGCAACGCCTGTGCTAGTTCAGCAGTATTTTTATGACTGTCAAGCCATTCCAAGATAATGATTAGCTTTTAAAAAATCATGCATCTGCCTTGAGTGTGATGCTTTTTAAGAACTGTCTATAGAGTATATAGGAATAAACAGAGAGAGAAATATACTGAGTAGGAGCCCTGGTGGTGTAGTGGTTTATACACTGAACTTTTAACCAAAAGATGAGGAGTTCTGACCCACCAGCCACTCCCTGGGCAGGAGAAAGATGAGGCGTTCTGCTCCCGCAAAGATATACAGTCGCAGAAATCCATAGATGCAGAAAATATCTCTAAGTAAAAGGTCACCTGGGCTGATTTAGGGGAGTCACTGTATAACTGCACCCCAATCATTCAAAGCGGGTGAGAATGATTATGAGACATGGAGATGCAATCAGTGGTGTTGATATGCATGATATGCATAAACGGGTGGCTTCGTTTATGTTCTGCATACAGTGTCAACAAGAAAATAAAATCATTTATTGAGGAGAATATTGTAGATTTCCTCATTATTTATAAATTGCGGTAAATAGTCTTTATACCACTAAAATTGACAATAAACTCAGGTATGCTTTAAAAGTTTTTAAAAACATAGGGGCTGAGCCCCGGTGGCGTAGTGGTTGTGCGCGGGACTGCGGCCCACGGGGACGGAGGTTCAATTCCAGCAGTGGGGCTGGGCCTCCTACTCCCACCACCAGAGGGCAGTGATGCCCCCCACCAAAAAAAAAAATACACTGAGTGGATTCTCACAGTTGTGCATTTGGCTGTGTGTCAGTGATCCCCCCAGGAAAGCACTGAGGGTACAAATTGAAAGGTGGTAGATGGGCGCTGACCAGCTCAGTCCAGCCTCCGGAAGCCCGGCCAGTCCCCAGGCTTGGTGGAGACACGGGACTGACTGGCTTCTCCCCAGGCCTGCTCCTGCTTCTGCACTTCCTGCAGGCCCCAGAGCCGGCAGCCACGCCTCCGATTATTCTCTTCAAGAGACTTGGACTGTGTTCAAAACTCTGCTTTATTCTTGAATGTTATAGTTGAAAAATGCAAGTCCCTGAGGTGTGGCAGAGACAGTGGCGGTCAGTGACACAGGCAGCAGCTGATGTCCAGCAGCCTCTAGTGCCCCCAGGAGTCAACCACAAGCCAGGGCTCATGGCAAATTGGAAGAGGAGAGAGGAATGCCTGGCTTTTGTGAGGGAGCCGGGCTGGCCAAGATAGTGTAACATAGTAATTAAAAGCAGACAAACCAAGCTCATTGATATCCAGGGGATGCCAACTCAGAGTGGCCCTACAGGGCAGAGTAAAGCTGCCCCCGTGGATTTCCAAGACTGTCACTTTTTACAGGAGTGGAGAGTTCTACCCGTCTTTCTCCCAATTCCAAGCATTGATGCCAGCATCTAGCTGCCTGGGATTGCTGTCTGGGTAAATACCCAGGCCTTCCACTGACCTCCTCCTGAGTGAGGATGGACACGGAGCTTACTTTTCAAGCCTTCGATGCTACGGGGACCAGAGAGTGCTGTGTGGTGGCTCTCCACTGCAGAGCCAGAATGCTCAAAGTGAGGTGTGAACCCACCCAGCAGATCGAAGGCTACCTGTCCAAACCACCTCCCAGAAAACCCTTTGGCACTTTCCTTTGCCCCACTGGCATCCTTAGGGTCAGAATCAACCCCAGGTCCCCCAACAACAACATCTGTTCGCTAGATCTGGGATGCCGACCAGAGTGCCAGGCCTCCAGCTCCTCTTCCCACAGACCTTCTTTCCGTAAGCTCCGACTCGCAGGCAGCAGTCTCTTCCTCCCTGCTGGGGTCTTTTCCCCCAGGATGAGGCTGTTCAATTCACTGGCGCTCCTCCCTGGGAAGGCACTCCCAAACTCAATCTCCCTGCCATCAAGTTGGTTCTGACCTCAGCGACCCTACAGGACCAAGCAGAACTGCTGCTTGGGGTTTTCAAGGCTGTCAATCTTTTCAGGAGCAGAAAGCCTCACTTTTCTTTTGTCCTCCCCTTGAGGAGCGGCTGTTGGTTTCCAACTGTTGACCTTACAATGAGCAGCCCAACAAGTAGCCCACTAGGCCACTAGGGCTCCCTGGGAAAGTTCACCCCAGGGAAATGAGACATAAGGTCTACTACTTCCTATGCCCCCAATACTCCCTTCCTCCTGCACACATGCTATATTCTCCCTCCTCCCCCAGCACTAGCTCCGCACTCCTCCTGGCTAGCTCCTCCACATCCTTCAGCTGCTGCTGGAGTATCACCTCCTCCGAGAAGCCTTCTCTGATTCATGCGCCCGGATTCCATCTCGGCATCTCCCTCACACCTGTCTCTCTGACTCTCAGGACCCAGCACAGCACGCGCTGAAAGAGCTACGGCCACGGTTCTGACCCGGGAGCTAGGAATGACTTCGCAGAGGACGCGGTGACATTCTGTGAGGTCTCAGAGAAGTGGAAGTTCAACAGAGGACAACTCGGGATGGTGGGGGAGGTACGCAATTGTCAGAAGGGAGGGGGGCAGGACTCTAAGGGAGGTGGGGGGCCAGGCCAGATGTACCAGGCTAAGATGGGAGGGCGGAATTCTGTAAGCCAGGGACTGCCCGCCCCACCTGAACATTCTCGTTGTAGCTTCTGGTCCAGCCTGCCTAGAGTCCCAAGAGTCTAGTGACCAGCCCTGGCCAGAAGCCAGGGAGATTTGGAGGCACAGGAAGGGCACAGCTGAATCTCCATCTTAGAGAGTTCAGATCTG